>VXAA01004600.1:56933-81230 GCA_013399115.1 Anseranas semipalmata | reverse complement strand
ACACACCCACCCCCACCCACACACACACACACTTTGAATGTTTTGCCCCCTTTTTTTAGTTACTACGCCTGGGATTCAAAAAAAAAAAAAAAGAAATATATTTTTATCATATGTTTATGTTAAATATTTTGATAATCCTAAAATATTTTAGCTTAATCATAATTAAGACCTTTTCTTCTGCCTTTGTTTCAGTTCAGGTCAGGGAAAAAAACTCTGATGACTTTCTCACTTGTGCCCGACTCAGTTGCAGGATGCAGTTTCATGTTTTTTGTAAACTTTTGTGTCGCGTAATTTTCTGGTATAACTTTCCTGAAGGCTGCAGTGGTACTGCAGTAAATGTGCTGGCACAGATCCTCATCTCTAGAAGTTGGGATAACCTCAGCAGAGTGCAACCATGCTGTTGTATTACCACAGCAAGAAACAAATCCGGTTTTGATTTGAAGTTCAAAGACTAACTGTCACATCATAAAATCCTAGTGAAAATTCTCAGGGGTTATGTTTGGAGTTTCTCAGTAGAAGATCCTTTTTCCTTCCTCTCCACCATCCCAAATGAATAGTTGTTTCAGCTGATGTCTTGGCTGAAGTTACAAGACCATTTTTCTGCTCTGCGGTTTCCTCCTTTATTCTCCAGCATAAATGAACTTTGGCATAGAGTGACCCTGATTTATTCGCCATGAAACACTGGAGTTATGACTTTAATTAAATACAAACAAAAAGTTGAATATGAATGACTTTGTTCTGGAACATAGCTTCTAAGTTAATGCAGTATATAATATAACTATGACTTAAATTCCTGGGAGTTATATTATAATGTCTTACCAAAGATACAGTTTTGTGTTTTACTTAGTCAGGCAGCAGAGGAGAGATGTCAGGAACTGCTTCTCTTGGTTTAAATCCTCTTTTATAATGTACAGGAAACCAGCCTTAATAGAGTGCCAATAATAAGAAAAAGTACTTCTCAGAATCATGCTCTTTAGATCAAATGTGAATAGTTTGGTTTAACCTGTTCCTGTTTTTAAATTTAACCAAATGTTTTTGAAATACTTCTACTTCACTAAACAAAGGTTTTTGGAATCAGTAATAGAGCTGCTGACCTGCTAAGGTCTTATTTCAGGTATAAGTTACTTAAATAGCCTTTAATCTGCAAACTAACTCGTATAGTTATAAATGCTTTCCAGCAATTTTATTTTCCCTTGTGTGTGGAATATGAAGGAGTTATGGATTGTTTATAGAGTGACTAGATGATTCAAGTCTTCAACATTTTAACAATTTTTTATTGATTGAAGACTCTTACTAAATACCTATTGAGGTATTTGCTTATAAAATATAATTCCATTTTTTGCAGCTTTGTGTCAGTAATGCTTGTCATATTATTTTTTTCTTTGTTACAATGCACGTCTGAACTGTAGTAGCTGAAATATAATCAGGTCAAGATCTACATTATCTCTACAGTTATGTATCCATACAAATCAGCAAATAGAAGTTAATCCTCCAGTTGTGCTGGGAATTAATGAACATAATTTTTTAGACAAATACATCTCTACTGGCAAGTGGGATCTCAAGAACAAGGAGCTGTGGTATTGAGCACTACTGGAGTTTCTACTACTCGTGGATATGTGTAGCATAGAGAACATTGGGAGAGCTAATAATGTCTTGAATTGTGCGGTGTTGCTGTTTGAAATACATTAAAGAACAAACAAAATCAGCTTACTCAGAAGCTAGCTTCCCTTCGCTAAGGAAAGCTCAAAGCAAGCAAAAGAAAAGAGATATGTCTGTATACTCATACATAAGTTCAAAGTGGGTTGCTTTTTTTCACACAATAGAGAAATTGAAGCTAAAATCTATGGTCAGCTAATTATTTTATAAAAAGCTTTCAATTGGATTTATATTGAAGATTTTGATTCCCCACTGCTCTTTCAGTGCATAATTGAACATGTAATTGCATACAGTTAAGAATCCACCAGCATTATTTATTCCATCATATAATCTAAATATTTAATTTCAACTGTAATAAATTAAAACTATATTAGATTGTGGATTTCAACCATGCATTACTCTTGCAACAAAAGAATCATTTCTTCATTAATTTTTAATATAGCAGATAGAACTATTTTGTGACCATGGTTTCTTAGTAGTAAGATTTCATCTTAAAAGGTGATTTGCCATTTTGGGTTTTATTTATTTGGATATTCGTGACACTTGAATCATCTAAAACTAACAAGAAAAGTTGTAAAATGGATTAAAATCATTGCTGTCTTCATTTTCCTGATTTTTAAAATTTAATTTCTTTTTCCTCATTTTTATAGTATAATAATTCGTTAGAAGTATGATGAAGCAGAACTTCCATTTCACTGTCGTTAATTCATATTTTTTATTATGTTGAATTTTGAATGGGTAATTGTGGTGTCACAATAAAAAAGAAAAAGAAAGAAAAATAAAAATAAACCATGATCGTACCTTTCTGTAGAGTATACTGGAAGAGCAAACGCTGGAATATGGAATTTGTAAATAGGATACGCTTAAATAGAAATTTTGATGTGCACACCAAATTTTGAGGCAGAATTCAGAAAATCTGACATGTACAATTTTTTTCAGATTTTTTTTTTTTTTTTAATTCAAGTCCAGAAATAGAAAGAATTGCAGTCTAACTTGTATGGTCTTCACCTGAGTTTGCCTCCCCTAATGTATGCTCAGCCAATGCTGGTGCTGTTCAGGTATACCCAGTCTTTATCCTAGTAAGTGCTGCTTTGAGAAGTAGTTGAAGGAGATCTTTCAATTTCTGTGCAGAAGCTTGGTGGAAAAAAGGCATGGCAACATCCCATTCCACTGTGGAAACACATGAAGTTATCATTCAGTAGCTCGTTTTGAAGACAGCTTCTAAACTTGTGTAACTCATGGACCAGAGTAAAAAGGGATAGCAGGAAACGCCGAAGAAGGTAACAGCTAGTGAATGAGGGTGGACTGTGCAGTGTAGCACAGTTGGAAATCGCACTTCTGTAAAGGTCCCTACTTCATGCTAGAGCTTTGACATAGCATCACGCTCCAGCATCATGTTATCATTGGGACTTAAATGACTCAGTGCCTCGAGCAGGAAAGAAAGGTTAGAAATCATTCCTGATATCCCTGAATAGTAATTTGGACTGGGTTGTGGAAAGTCATTGGAGAAAAATGTGGTATTTGAAGCTGCTGACACTTTACCCCTCAGACAATGACTCAGGAGCAAATAGGGCACTGGCTTCCATTGAAAGTTACTATTAAAGAAAGTAGGTGTAGCTGACCATTAACACAAAAAGGAAGATGAGCAATAACATGTTATCGAGGAAACTCTAGCTTTACAGAAAGGCATTTCTACTACTGCTATTTTAAAATGTGAGTCCTGAGAAAATCCCACAGTCAAGTGCAGAACAATTCTGTCCTTTCATCAGAATACTTTATTCATAGTTGATATATAAAATGATCCTGTGTGGAAAGATCTATATGGTCTTCTCTGTGTTTTAATGTTTGTTGTTGTTTTGGTTTTGTGCCTGTTGTGGTTCTTCCCGTCAACAGCCGATCACTCTGTCACAGCTATTCTCTAATACCCCCTCCTTGCCTTGTGTTCAAAACTTTAAAAAGGCATAATCCAGTTTAAAAAAAAAAAAAAAAACACAGCAGAAAATATACCATAATCCTAGGCCAAAGTTAATTAAACATTTTTACATAAGGTTAGAGTGACCTTCAGCATCTAAAACATCCATTATAAGCAGTTGAGGATGAAAGAAAGTCCATAGAATAGTCTGATTTTTGCTACTGTTAGCTTTTTTGCTTTCTTAGACTGTCATTGTTCATTAATCTTTGACAATAAGATCAACAACAGCTTAAATGGTTTTGGCTTTTGGGAAATCATCTTTTTTTTTTTTTTCCTTGATAATTTTTGCTACTGCAAATGAAATTTGGCCTTTCTTTGCTTATGTCAATGGTAATCAATACTTAATTCAAACTTTATGATCATCTCAGTGTTTTTTATGTTGCTAGAATTGGAAGCAAAATATAAGGAAACTTTTTTTTTTTCTTCCCAAAACAATTGAAAAGTGCTGAGTAAATAGGTCTAGTGAATAAAGAGAAGCAAAGAGGCAGCAGTACTCCAAACTGCTCTGTTATATCCAAACAATGTTCTTCAGTTCAGCTACACACAACTATATGAATTATTATTATTATTTTTTTAATCCTTGATAGAATACTATAAAAACTCTGAAAAAAAAAAAAGTGAGAAACTTTGTGGCGTGGATGTTTTTCCATTATGAACTGAACTTTTTAAGGTGGTCAAGCTGATGACTTGTCACTGTGATGGTTATGTGTCTTTTCTCACTGGAACTAAGTAAATAATTTATGAAAAATAATGTATTCTCCACTCTGTACTTCTCTTTCTAATTATCGATTTCAGTTGAGAAGATCACAATTATTTTTGGCATATTTGTTATTGAAAATTATTGCATAGGTTATCATTGTGGTTGAAAGATGTCTGCAATTCGCTTCTGCAGTTCACAGCATGGAGTTCCCACCCTTAATTTTGTTTGTTAGACTTTTCTAACTTAGACAAAGTGTGTTTTTTCATTGGTGCCTAGTAGAGGAGTTGTTATTAAAGCTAGCAGAAACAACAACAGTCTTCTGGGGAATTCTGGTATTGTTTTATGTTTGCTATTTGCTGGTTTGCAAGTTAGATTTTATTCCCATTATGGAATAGCAAAAAATGTTTTTTAAAAAAAAAAAAAAAATCCGGGAAAAATAGGAGTGCTTATAATTGAATATTTTTCTCACTGATATTTGAGGAAGGGAAAATTGGGATGTTTGTTTGCTTGCTTGAAGATTTGAAAAGTGCCCAAAGCATGATATTTCCTTTTGTTTTGTTCATATGACCTGAGAGTTTATATACTGAGCCACTTCCCACATAGACTGTGTTTTTTCACTTGGGCAGAGTGTCTCCTGAGATTTGCTGGGGGAAAGAGGGGAGAAGAGCTGATAGGAACACAGACTATATTCCCTGGTCCTATTTGCCAATAATACAGCATTGCAGATGAGATAAAATCTCCATACATATAGTTTGGATTATGTGAATATCCAGAGTGTTCATAAGCTGGTTTGCTGATAATTCAAGTTTTGCTGAAACGATTCACAGAAAAGAAACAATTCAAGTTAGCTGTACAAAACATGGAATCCGGAAATGTTTGATTTCACTAGTGCAAACTTGAAAGTTAGGAGAGAAATCTAAAATATACCGTGGGATTTTTTCATTTTCTGTTCTTATTCTGAAAAGACTTCATTTTCTGCAGAAAATAATCACTTTGTGAAAACAGTTTGACTGTTCAAGAATGGGATTATAAGGAATCACAAGAGTTTACCTAACCCAGCAGCCTGTCTCAGACAGTGGCCAGAAGTGGATACCTAAAACAGAATGGATTTCTGTGATTCTTCCTTCCCTTCTTTCCCCTAACATTGATTTGCAGCTTAGGACATTTCTTTGAAGGGCACAATTTCTATGTAGTTAATAGCCCTCTTTCCTGAACTTGTCCTGTCACTCCTTGAATCTATATAAATTTTGGCATTGTCTGATATCTAGGGCAAGGAGTTCCTCACCTTAGTTACGGGTTGTATGAAACTACAGAATTTTCTGTGTTTTTTGTATTTTGATTTGAATTCTTTGTCCATTATTTTTTCTCCTGAAGCTTATGTTACGAACAGATTGCTGCTTGGAAAAAGGGTTCAGGAATTGAAGCCTGAAGCCAAGCGAAGTCTCTCTCTACAGCAAATGTTCAGATACTATTTTAGAATCATAGAATCACAGAATCATAAAATGGCCTGGGTTGAAAAGGACCTTAAAGATCATCTAGTTTCAACCCCCCTGCTCTGGGCAGGGTTGCCAACTGCTAGAGCAGGCTGCCCAGCGCCACATCCAGCCTGGCCTTGAATGCCTCCAGGGAAGCATTTTATTCTACTAAGAAAGCCATGTGAAAATACAGGTTTTGTACCAAATATGAATAGACTTTAACTATTTTGGATCAACTTGGGAATGCCGTGTCAGCCATTTTGTCCTTCATACTGGTACACCTTGAACTCTAGTGCTTCCACCAGCTAGCACAGCCATGGCTTTGTATGACAGGAAAGACTCAGAGATCTCACACCATTTGCAGGTGGAATGGGACTTTTTTTTGTTTTCCTGTAGTCCCTTATTGCTATGTCAGGCCAAAGTTGCCACTCAGTCTAGCTTCACGCTTGAATCTGAGTTTATATATTTGCCAAGCAGGTCTTGTTTTATTGTTTGTTTGTTTATATTTTGTGTGTGTTCATTTTTTTTGCTGTTATTATTAACTAGATTAACATCTAGAAGTAGTCAGTGTACTGCTGTGTGAATGCTACGTTGTGTGGGCTCTGGCTGGGATGGAGTTAACTCTCCCTGCAGCAGCCCATGGAGCACTGTGCCCTGCACTTGTGGCTAGAACAGGGCTGGTATCACACCAGTGTTTTGGCTACTGCCGAGCAGTGCTGGCACAGCACCAGGACTCTCTCCAGACCCCCCGAAGCCAGTAGGTGGGGGTGGGCAAGAAGTGGGNTCCATGCAGCCTTTGCTTGTTTTCTTTCCTCTTTCTTTTCCTTTTAATTAAATTATCCTTATCTCAACCTGTGAGCCTTTTTTCTTTCCATCATACTTTCTTCTCCCCCTCTTCCTTTGAGGAGGGGGAGTGAGAGAGCGGTTGTGGTGGAGTTCAGCTGCCCGGCAGGGTAAAACCACCACCACAGTCCAGAAGTAGAAAGAGCCCTGTACCACACCGGCACAAGGAGGAGATTGTCCCTGCCCCAGACTGCTTCCAGAGGTGGACTGAAGTATGTGGTAGCAAGGAGAGTACCAGGAGATAGGTTGATGCAATGGAGACAAAGTGGAGACCAAGTGATAAAGTTTAGAAGGTTAAGCAGAACTCTTCTTTTCAATGATTTTAGACTTCACTTTCTAACTAATTGTTATGACAATGTCAGCCCTTCAAGATCTTTGTTTGCAAATTTAGTGCTTTTTTTTTTTTTTTTTAATCATATAAGCAGATACCTTAGCTTTTTGATAAAAATACATTTAGATGTCTCAAACATAGCCTGTGAAAATTGTCTGGTATTTGCTGAATGTAATAATGTTTCCTTGGAATTCCTTTGGATAAACTAATTTGCTTGAGTGTTCATGTAAGACCATTAAAAAAGGAAACATCTCCAGAATGACTATCTTCTTGATACAGTAATTTGTGAAAATTCCCAATAGAACATCGCTTTTTGTTCTCATATTGTCTCTTGTCTAAGCAATTTCCTTTTTAAAAAGGATTTCTAGCATATTTAGTATTAAAAATGTTAGGTTGTAAGAGGAATAGAGTCATAACTCTTTAATTATAAAAATCATCATAGTGTCACAGAAGCCGGCAGAGCTATTCTGCTTTGCATCAGCTGAGAATCTGCCCCCTGGTACACGCATGAACCCTTGTTTATCCTGAATGATGAGAGCAGACCTCAGAATATAGCAGGCTAGCAGGTCCATGCTGTGCAGTTAAGCTACCTGAGTCTCAGTCTTCATTGCTGCATCTACATCCCATGTAATGTTTCCAGTAGGCTTGAGCGTTCTGACACAATTTATATAAAAATCTAATAAGAAAGAAAAATTTAATTTCCTGCTGTGTTGAAGTAGTTTGCAAGGCCTTAAATTGGATTTCATTTCTATAGAACTTCTTAAAAAAGCCTCATTTAGACTTGTTGTTTGTCATTCATGTAGTATGTTTCTGTAGACTATATATCTGGCACGATCCAGTTTAGATTTTTTTTTTTTAATATAACAGCATATTTAGTGGTCTTTACAGCTTAGGCTTTAAATTAGCTTAATTAAATATTAAGGAGGAAAAACAGTTCAATTTTCTTGTTGTATGGTAGTTAATATCTTCTTGCCTGGTAGACTGTTACCTTGTTTTCCCTAAAACAAAAAATGTCTCTGCTGTCTGCAGTACATATGATATGTCACTGAAAACATAACCAGAGCATCTGCCCTTTGTGCCTCCTTAAGGGAGATGCTCCAAGGACCGTTTCTTCATGTTCGGTACTGAGCTCTACGAAAACACTGCTAATTATTGCTGACCTAGTCGGTGACACTGTGAATTCAATCACGCACTTTCAAGCAAAAACTGAGCAACAAGCCAGTCCCTTGCTATATCATTATACCCTATCTTAGCCTCCTACTTCGGACACCGGGGGAGAGGATTAAATCCATAATGCATTTGGAAGGCATTGTGGGTGACCTATGAACTTTGTAGTTAATCTCTACTGTCTGGAGGAGCAATGAAAAACCTCTCATAATCTGTATTTTTTCAGCTGATATCATTTGTACAAACACATTATATACAATATTTTCTGTTCATTGATACAGGAGAAAAAGGTCTATGAGAAGAAAGAGACGGAGAAGAAAGTGTTATCAGTCATATAATTGCACATTCCACTGCCCACACTAAGCAGTGAGGTATCATCATTAGTAAGTGTTGCCATTCATTATTATTATTATTATTATTTTTGTCACAAGTCAATATATTGGATTTTTAACTGGTCTTTCCATAGCTTTTGTATAAACAGTACAAAGCATTGTGTTTTTTTCTCCTGGTTTTAAAAGAGATGCACTAATTAGATAATTTGTGGCATTGGGGCAAGTCTGGGGATTTCTTTCTTTGAAAAAAAAGACAGCTCTTTTGCAGTCTCTGTGTCCTTGGAGGCTGTTAAGAAGGTTATTCCCTATCAGTTTAGCTGCTTTTCAAATGCTTAGAACAATGCATTTAAAAAAAAAAAGAAAAAAGCCTTACTATTTAATGACAATCTTCTGTCTTTTCTATAATAGAATTGCATTATGTCCTTTTTGTTCATATTTTTCAGTGTTTGAGATTATAATTTTGCTATTGCAAAATCACATGTAATAATATTGATTATGAACTCTTGCAGGAAAATATAATGCTTACTTTGTTCTTCTTTTAAAGGTATCTTGAGACAAAGTATGAGCCCTGACTCATGTTAGGTAGCATTCTTTCTGATGAGACTGGTTAATTTCAGTAGGGACACCTGCTGACAGAAATCAGCAGAAGGTTCAAACCCTGGATTTTATAACTGTAGGGGGTATTCTACTCCAAGCAAAAATAGTTTCATATGGCTAGTCTTCACCCAGACACATTATACTGTGACATGAATGATCATGCTTTAACTTAACTTTTGATGATAAGCTCAAACTTTAATCACATCGTGAATTCTTTCCACCTCGTGTTAAAAATTTTTGATGGTTAGGGAACGCTTGCTTGCCCAGCTGTACTTTGAATTCAGTTGGGAAGGTTCAGTTGAGTATTTCAAAACATATGCACAAGCACATACACAAAAAGCAAACATATATGTAAAATAAGCACTTATAGTATATATACATATACATAATATACTTAAAATTGAAACTATATATTTATAACATGAAGTTTCATAATGTCTTTGATCTAGGTGGTATACATCTTTCACAGATGAGTAAAGTGAAATATGTTTCATTAAGCATTTTCTTCCAAAAGTTGTAATAGATTTTGCTTGCCTCCAGTTTAGGTGTCCAACATGAGGTGTACCAGATTGGGTTTTCACAATCATTAAGGATCTATAACTTTTCTTGACTTCACATATAAAAATGGTGCTCTCAAAACCTGTGAAAGTCAGCATAGAGGAAGATAGTTTCAAGAATGCAATGATATGCTCCAACACAGTGACAGTTTTGTCAGTATTGGTGACTTCAGGCTGTAGCACATTAATTGTAAAATTGAGTCTTGACATCAAATTTCTGAGTTTTTATTTTAAATATTCCATCTACTAGAAATTTGCAAAGAGACTATTTAAAAATGTGAACTATTGCTGATTATTTAATATTTTTCAAATTATTTTAGGATTTACTTGATCAAGTAACCCACAAAGGCAATTTTAAAAATTTAGTGTTTTTTTTTTTTTCCACATGACTGCTTTTGACAGTGAGGTCTTATTAAAATAAAAAAAAAAAACTTTTTTGTTTTACTTACTGCATTTTAAATACAATAAAATGACACAAAGCTCTTGCAGTTTACTTTTCTGATTTTTGACTAGTTTTGCCCTGCCTTTCAGTCACCAGGGTCCTAAGATGGGACCAACCTCCTCCTGGTTCTTCTCTCCTCCTTTTCCTTCATTTCAGCAGTTGCATGCACTACCTTCAACTGTTCTCTGTTGATGTAAGAATCTCTTGGCTTTAGTAGTATCGGGAATATATAATCAAGTGCTTAATGACCACTATGGTTATGTGCACAGTCCCTAGCAACTTGCCAAGAATATTCCTGTTCTTTTTGCATGAAATCATAATACAGCATAGTAAGGACTTGATGGAAACATCTAACATAAATAATAATAATAAAAACAATAGTAACAGCAACAAGAATCTTTATTAAAAAAATAAATTAAGAAACACAGATAGCGGTTGCATTTAAAGCAGACCTGAGACATCAGAAGTATTATCCCCTTCTTTCTCATTCCTCTGAAGCTATTTGTGTATTCTTTAGCACTAGCCTTGGTCCAAGACTAGGACTTGCTGACTTTATGGTGACATGAATAAGATGACTGGCCTTCTGTTTGATACAACTACAAAAAGAAAATCAATTCTTCATAGTACATTTTCACAATTTTTAAGAGCTTTTAGTGTGGACATGGTCTTTTAACCTCTTAAAATACATTCTTGGGCACTTAGGTTTGCATTTGCCTAAGAATATCTATTTATTTTTCATACTGATAAAGCCAGCTCCCATTATGGTTTATCTCTTAAGCAAATATTGAGAGTATTCAAACTGTCTGTCTGATCTCAAGGCTGTTATTTTACAAAGGCTTCTAATAGTCAAACGTCTCCAATTACAACAAAAGTAGATGAAATGAACGGTCAGCTTTTCCATTTAAGAAATTAATTACAAAAAAAAAAGGCACCTATAAGTTAGACAAAGTACCACCCACATTATGTTGTTTTTTCTTACAGCTTGATCACTCATTTATATTGTCTGTTGATTGATTTGTCATTTACTGGCAGCTGAAGTATGTTTTCAGATCTTTTGTATAGATTTAATCTTGTGATGAAAATCACACGTTTGACTGACACTAATAATTTATAATCATTGCTCACAAGAACATCTGTTCATCTGTAAGACCTTCTTAGCTTTAAATAAGTTTTTTTATTCTTTTCATTTAAAACGTGTTTTCATGTGAAGACAGACTATCAAAATTAGTGTATATAATAATTTATTCTCTTGAAGCACAACAATAACATATTTTGTGTTCAGTATATGGAACAAAAATACATTTAAAATAATTTCATTTGTCTCTCTCCCTCTTACAAATAAACACATCAATACAAATATGAGGAATATAAATAGGCACAGTAGGAAATAATTTTCTGCTTAATGTACAATATGTTATAAAATTAACCCATCATTTAGGAAAAGAAAATCTGATAGTGAAGGCAGTTTTTTTGTTCCAAAACCAGATGGAGTTGCAGTTTCGTGCCATTACAAACTACTAATAAATACACAATTAATTCTGAAATTTTCTGCATCAGCTATGCAATCTGAAAATAATTACATATTTTTTTTCTAGGCTTGGTAGAGAAAGTCCTTATGACTCTTCTAGAGTTTGTATACATCTTATAATAATTTGTTTTCTTTTGTTTATTGTCTTTTCTATTATCTATAACTATGGTGTTCTGTAACATTACTATGTGCAGTCTCTATGGAAAGAGTAAAGATTTACTCTTATTGACAAATAGCCCTGTTTTTAAGACATCTGCTTCTCAATCACAGAACCTGATCTACCAGTCTGAAAGGATTCCCAGAGTTACTGTGCTCCCACAGACCCAACATCTATCATGTCCTGCACACTGTAATTGTAAATGTAAACCCTGAAAAGCTGAACACACTGCGTGAGTATGCACGCGGCTCTCTTACTGGTGAAGTGGCTCTGTTTTCACTACAGTCAGACCCATGTACCCCTGCTGGGTCTGTTCCTGCTTCCGCTGTGCATGCACACAGGTACTGAGAACCCTAACATATGATTGGCATGAGGGCTTTCCTTATTTATTTATTTGTTTTTCTGATAATGGCACACCTACAATGAAGCTTACTTTTTTTTTTTTTTATTGTGGATTTTGCAAAAAAAAAAAGGCATGTTTGTTTGTTCTTCTGACACTACTTCTACTGTTTACCTGTTCTGTAGCTTGAGAAAATAAAGGTAAAAGTTTACTTTTCATAGGCAGATGTAACAGCATCTTTTAAACCATATAGCAACTGGAAGAACCTCCAGTCCAAATGAAACATAAGTGCCTTTCATGCAACTTTGGGACATGAGATGTAGCACCTACCTATCTTTATGGAATTAATTTTGACTTTCTCTACAGCCAGTTCAGAGAGGTGAGAGCTAATTCACTTACGTGTTCTCAGTTGTTTTGTCTCTCTTAACCACATGAAGCTCGCATCTACAGCATCTACATACAAACAATGTGAATACCTTGTAAGAGTTAAGTTTAATGGAGAACAGGAGTACCTACTTCAGCAGAGCTGGTCTTCCTGTAGACTCTAAGACGTTCTCTCAGCCAGGAGCTCTTTGCAACATATGAACACACACACACACACAGACACACACACACACAGACACACACACACACAGACACACACACACACAGACACACACACACACAGACACACACACACACAGACACACACACACACAAAAATTACAATATTTAATTCCAGCATGTTAAGTGTTTTTGCTTTTTTATTTGTTGTACCCTTAACATTTTAAAGTCTTGTCCTGTATAGCACCATTGTTTTCAGGCTTACTGCAAATGGTAAACAAGACTCGTACCCAAGCTTTTATGTTTTCTCTGTTCATATTACCTAGTTTTCTCCGGTTTGCTTCTCCCTCTGCCCTTATTTGCATTCACCAGAAAGGAGGCAGAATCTTCCAATTAATTTGTTTTTGCCAGCTAGCATACTTTAACCATGTGATTTGTCACATACCTATGGCAACCTGGCATTTCAAAGAAGCAAACAACTGTCAGTTCTTATTCACTACACTGGAACTGGGCAAAATTTTCTTTAATCAGACAGAAGTGAGTATGGAATGAAACACAGATGTTATTTGAATTATAGTGACTTAAAAGATGAGGTGTGCTCAGTGTATTGCCAAACTTTCTTTTTTTATTTTTATCTAAGTCCAAAGATTTTTCCTTTATTGCTCTGAATCCTTATCACCCCAGAGCTGAGTACTAAAGAAATGTGATACAGTAAGTGAACCAGGATAGGTGAGATACAGGCAAAACCTGAAACTTACTTTGTCTTTTATACCTCTGTTGGATGCTGAAGTTTGAAAAGTGGAGCCTGATTTTTTCTCTCTCAGATTATCTACAAAGAGCATCTCAGCACAAAGTCTACCGTAACACATGACTATGTCATGCTGTATAGATGGGTAAATTTTATTTTATTAAACTTATTCTGAAGAGTTTAGATATATTTTGAAGTTGCTTGATGGATTTTGTGTGAGACAACCTGCATATCTATTACATTTATAATCTTGTATTGAAAAACAGACTTCACCTTCTGTCTCAGAGAAATAAAAATTGAATGTCTTTTATAAATATTTTGACTAAATTCTGTAATTTGATGTTCGGATAATTTATCGTTTATGAATATCTAGTCAGGTATTGATCAAGTATTTCTGAAAACATTTACAAATGCTAGTTTCCCTCATAATTTAAACAGAATAAATATCTATCATAATGTGTACTAGAAGGTTGTTGACTTCTCTTCATTCACTGACTTCCTGTTTAAAAAATACTAAACAAATATCTTGTCAGTCATATGCAAATTCATATATTACAAATATATTTCACATATTTATACCATAAAATGTACACAGTGCATTCTTAGTATAAACTTCTGAACAACTCCAGCTTGAAAAGTATTAGCTACGTTAGAAAAAAATTAGAGCTGCTTTCTGCATGATCTGCTCACTGAAAAATAGTGCTTGGCTTGCTACAAGGATTTGCATAGTTAAACTGTCTCTACTTGACAGTGTTCTCAAGAGGTTTGAGCTAAATGGTCTACCTGGATGCTTATTTGCTCAAAAGTTAACTGCTGAACTAGGACAATGTGAGAGCAACAGAAGCACCACAGATGTGAAAGTAATGGTAACTGTGAATCTTGCCACTTTTGTGCAGAATCTTTTCTCTTTTGTGGAGATTTTATAGTTCAGAGCCTTCTCTCCCTGATCGCTCTGTTGTTATATGGTACTTAGTCAAAAGTTGTATGGAAACTTGTACAGGAACCTCAGATAGGTGGATATTTATTCTGAAAATGCTGTGATGTTAGTACAAATCAAAGGAAATTATATTCTAGGCTTCATAAATGCTACATTACTATTATTTAATTAGCATTAACTTCTGTCAACAAAAGGACTGCAGCATTTACACATGAGCTCTCTGCTCAGATTATTTATTTATTTTTAATGTTTATTTGATTTTGTTGGATATTCATCTTAAAATATATTTTACCTCATAATAAAAGCCTGGATGCTGTGACAAGAGACCGTTCTTCTGTTTTATGGTATTGGCACTTCCCACAACTAAATGCCAAAGAATAATAGCCAGACTCCTTTAAAGACAGAATTATTTTGAATTTCCTGAGTTTACCTTGTTTGGTTACTTCTAAATACCATTTCAAAAAGCTTACAGAGATTTTAATTTGTGTGCATGGCATGGGCAGATTTTTTGGAAGGCAAAACCCTAGATTCCTACATCCATATTTTAAAGCTTGTGGAAGAACTCCAGTGGAAAAAAAAAAAAAAAAAGACATGAAAATGGAAAGAGGGATGGGCTACAGAGGAGGAATTTAAAAATATTGCCTGGGGATGTAGGGATGGTGTTAGGAAAACCAAAGCTCAGCTAGGCTTAAGACGTGCCCAGAGACATAAAAGGCAACAAAAAGAGCTCTTGCTGCCACGTTAGTAGTAACAGGCTGATCAACAAAGATGCGGGGCTACTTCTGAAGGGGTGTGGGAGGTGATTTAGTGGCAGTGGACACAGGTAAGGCTGAGATCACAGAAAGAGCTCAAGGCCTTCTTTGCATCAGCCTTCACTGGCAAGGTGTCCCAGGCCCCTGTGCTCAGAGAGAGGCTTCATGGAGAAGGAGACCTACCAGCGATGACTGAGGATTGAGTCAGGGATTACTTGCAAACGTTTCACCTCTACAAGTCCATGTTACTCTTTCAAAACAAAGGCACGTACTTAGGTATATATATAGATATATCTTTAGCTTTTTTGACATATTCTAGTATGGTGAAGTGTAAACAAATCCTTGAAATGCCAAGTTGGTCTTTTTTCCTTTGCCTCCTCCTCCATCCTCTTTTATTTGTGCTATGGATTTATTTGCTTTCTTAATCTCTCCTGATACATCTTAAATATGTGGCAGTAAGAGAATCTATGGTCACATTCAAACACCCCACTTCAGGGAAAAGGATGTAATTTAGCCAAAATTAAGCACCCTGCTAACTTCAGCTGAAAGTGAACACCTGTGAAAGAGAGGAGCATGTGCACTGATGTCACCCACCTGGTACAAGGGGATGAAGGGAAGTGGATCACCAGACTGTTTATTATTGCTGGCTCTGGTTGTGTGGGCTGGTTCTTCCTTTGCTGGCTGCTGCTAGAGAGGAAAGGTTGGTTCAAGGTTCTGCACAGATTGGTTACAATAGAGTCACCTACTAAAATTAAATTCATTATCATTTATGTATTTATGCTGGCAGCTTTGGAAACAGTCCTGTGTATTTTTTTAAGTAGAAAGAGAAAATAACTCAGATGGAATTGTGATTTAAAGACAATTTTTGGTTTTGGGTTTCTCATATCTCACTTTTTTAATTCATTGCATCCCAACATATGTTTTTAGAAATATATGTATATTTATCTTAATATTTTATGGCTCTTTTTAATTCTTGTTAGAATACAGGCACTGAATGTTACATGGCACAATTAAGCATAAAGTTTCTTGCCTATTAACAAAATTAAGACTATAGTCAGAAAATCATGGCATAAGCTTACAGAAAGAAGAATTTCCTTTTTTTAAAAAAAGGACATTTTCATAATCTTACTTAAAGAAGAACTCAAAAAGTGCAAGGCTAAATTCATCTAGGACTCCTAGTACTATGTTAAGCAGTGAGCATTGCTACCAGGTATTGTGTGTATTCTGAAGGTTTGAACAGTGTGTTGGTGTCATAGACTGTAGTGATCTGAGAGGTTACAAAGAACTTAAAAATTGTACTTTTTCTTTGCCTCACCCCCTCCCTGCTTCCCTTTTTCTCTGTAAAGAATGCTTCTACTGTACTCAGCTCTTGCAGTGATTCATGTTGTTTGTTGGCCTGCTGGAGGGTTGCTTCCATCCAATGTTGTAACTGGATTTATAATCTCTATATAGCTGAGCTTTGGGTTTATTAGCCCAACCTGATGAACCTTTTAACAGCATAGTATCAATCTGGTTATTTAATATTAAACTAAATAAAAAGTTTAGCTTGATGAAGAAGTTGGAAACAAGCTATTAAAATTTGAAAACAACAAAACAAAACATAGCTTTATGCTTAGGAGGGCATTTGGTTTCTAAGCTGTCATTTAGAAACTTTTCATCTACAAGCTGGATGAGGCTTCTGGAGGGAGGGAGAGGTGTTCAAAAGAACTTTTTCCCACCATGTTTTAAGAGTTCTTTGAATGTAATAGGACAGCACTATCAGATGACTTTTCCCAGGGCATTCAGATGATTTCCAAATGCCTTCTGAAGGTGTTTGAGGGAGCAACTATGCACAGGAATGGGGGGCTATTTTTGCAAGCTGGCGAAAACATCGCCTTCCTACATGAAAGGCATTACTAAGCAATACACCTTGTGTTTAGGGAAAGTATCTCAGTCATGTGGTTTTGTTATTCCTGTTTGTTTTAAGAGAAATTTCACATCTGAGATTTGCAACTTTATTAGTGTCATTTTTCAATTAGTAGGTGAATACATCTCCAAGGTCGGGGGAAGGGGTGTAGTTTAAAAAAATAAAAAATAAAAAAAATTGGTTTATTTCCAGCATATGATGGAAAGATTTCAGTTGATATTTTCAGTTGTACCAGGTAAGGTAATTCATAGTGTTGGGATTCTTTTTCTTTTGAATTCTCTCATTTATTAGGAGAATATAGTTGATGTGCAAACTGTGGAAACCAAAGTAAGATTTTATTCTTTCTTTTTCTTTCCTTTATTCTCTTTTTACCTAAATCAACTGTCTTTAACTATATCTCTAAATTAAATGAAAGATCAATAAATAATAATGTTCCTGCTGTTGAACAGTGCAGTGTTTCCTGTGAAGTAGTAATGAAAACAATTACTTTCTTCTTTCCTTAGGGGGGGAAAAAAATAAAAATAAACAAAAACTCCAAATAAAACTCTAGAATGATTTCAGAAGGTGATTAATTGTGAAGATGAAAAAATTAATTTCTTTCTTCCAATTCATTTCTTCTGATGGTATATCAGCTCACCCACCTTATCTGTGTCGTGTCCGTCCCCCCCCCAAACAAACTGCAATTTAGAAGTGGTGATGCTTGTGTCCTAGAGACTTTTTGCTAACTAGTTGTTGTATTGCCTTTAAGAAATAGTTATGTATTTTTGTTTGTTTTTAAGATTAAACTCTCAAGAAATGAATTTTAAGAAGTCTCTAAACATTCAATACTGGGGAAAAATGTAAATTTTATTGATGTAGAATTTATTGAATATTCTATGATACTTTGCTTTAATAACTACTTTACTGATAATACATCAAGGAATATATAATGGACTTTACAGCTCAGCATGGATTTTCAGCTTAATGACTTTCCTCTGGTTATGAGACTGTCTTTCAGAAATGATTTGTTTAGAAACAGTAATTTCTTGGGTTTTAATTCACCTTTGAGTTACTATAGCGGACTGAAGCGTCATGAGAAGCTTCAGTTAGATAAGTAAGATGAGGCTGAATACTCATGCTGTTTCCACATTATTCAAATGCATTTACCACATAAGGCTTTTTATTCAGGTTATTTGCATAGCGTAAATGTAACTGTCGCATGTTACAACTACATCTCCTTGAACAACAACCCACTTATTCAGTTAGATAATCTGCTGAAACTCATGTGAAATGAAAGAGAAAGATATGTTCTGTAGACTCTCCCAACTCCTGACCAAATACAAAGTAGAGTACATGGGTATCAGTTCAGCACCACTGAAAATCTAAATTGCATCCACTTGAAAAGTTTACTGCATTGCTTATTCAATCAATTACTAAGATATAAAAGTATCTGCAGCCTCAAACGGATCTCATTACCTTTCTAAAATGACTACAGTGATCAAAGGGATGTTTGGTATACCACCTCTGAGGAGTTCTTCACCAGTGTCCAAATTTCAATCGGGTGACATTTGGAAGACTTCCTGTTCTTCTGGCAGCTTGGCAAACTGGGGCTTGTGACACATTATGCTGGGGCAGTCTCTAGATCTTATAAGAGATTCACATAAGAGAAATGAAAAAATTCTGTATCCATCTTTCAGTGGAATTTCAAATATGAGATTGTCTCAGAAGTAACATGATTGAACTTTGCTTTCTGTATATCTCTTTAAAAAACTTAGAGGGAATGCTGTGCTTCCTGGCAGAGAAAGCAGAACTACTACCTTTGCTATAGAAATGAGCATGTGAGATGTTTCACCAAGCCCAGTTTTAGTGGTAATTCTGATTTTAAACACATAATTAACTCTGACTTGATAAACACCTACCAGTAAAAGGAAGCCCTTACCCTGGCCTGAGCCAGGTGGTAAGTATTTGCAAACCCCAACCTGCTCTGTGGTTGGGAGTCGACCCAGCTGCTGTGCGCAGAGCTCCCTGCCGTGGTGGCCCGAACAGCACAGTGTGTTTTATGGGGTCATCCTGAGACCATCTGCAGGAATGCACACTGTTAACCACTTGGGGCTTTTTTGCTTCAGGTATTAAGTATGTGCAGTGACCTTGATCTATCAACTTCTTACATGGAAAGCTGCAAGTCAGAATAGTCCCATGTATATCAAGAATTGGGCATTAACTGAGATAGTGTTCACACTAACTATAAGCTCTGCTTTTAGAAATACAAACCTGAGAAAGGAAATGAAAATTCTTTTGAGTTATCCCCACTTATGGGAGAATCACAGTTCAGGTTTTGTTCATTTTGTCTTTTGACTCTAGCCTCCTTGTCATTCTTTAAATAGTTATCAGTTCTCATTTTCTCATAGTTGCAGCTGTCAAATCTTTGTTGCTACCTTTCTTACTAGATATTCAAAAAGTGAGGAAAGCAACCTCTATTTTAAACTATCCCCTGTGGATGGCAGCAGGGGAAACCCTGTATCATCAGTACAGGTGGATTCTCTTTGAACACGCTCAAAGGTTTCTCTGACACTATTGTCATGAACTTCAGAGACTGATCTAGCCTTCTGTGTTTGCCAAAAATGAAGCAATTAAAATGTTCTTATGAACAACTGGGGTAAGCTTTCAGAGTCTGGAGCGTTTGTGGCCTAGAAACCAGGGGTATGAGTTATTAATGAAATGAATCATTAGATAGTAGTCTCCCATGAATTTTAAATGGAGTTCTCATGGGTAATAGGATGTGAAGTGACTCGTATTGACTTATCAAGAAAAATGTAAGGTGCTTTAGCAGAGGATTAGCTTAATAAAATAATTAAATTTCTAAATACACCTCTGTAGAATTAGTTTGTTAGCAATCTTGTTTCATTTATGTTCCCACAGTTGATATTGCTATACAAAGCTGACACTCTTACCATCAAGTTCCAAACTGGGTAGTAGTACTATATTTCACCAAAGTAAATTTTCCCTCACTTTTCAAGTGGACACTAAGCATTGCTCATCTTATTTCACTAACAGTTGTAATTGAACCAAGTGGGCTGACTGCTGAGGCTTCTATTTCATCTTTGTGTAGGCTAAAGAAGTCTCAAACACAAAGTAAAAGAAATTGGATGTGGTCCAGAAGATCTCTCTTTATAAGAAAAGTAGGATTTAACTCTTATAAAATTCATCTTCACTTCTCTTTTCTGGCAGGTAACACTTGTTTGTTGATAACACTCATATTTCATGTGATGATACTTCATGTCTGCATCAGGTGTTGTAACCCGTTTTATATAAAATTTGAACAAAAATTATTACTACTGGTAATAACTCAATGCAAAATTCAGTTCAAAGTGTTAAAGAGATGTTTTTGGAGGAAACAAGAACAATTGTGTCCTTACTGCATTCTGAAATCTTAGTTGTCGTTGTCATCGTATACTCCTTGCATTTCCATGGAATTTTGCCATCATATTGCACAGAATTCCTTAGGAATATTTTTCCTACTCCTTTATATAAGTGTGCACACAATAAATAGCATAGTAGTGTATAAAAAAAGAAAATTCTGAAAGAAAATGTTCACACATTTATTTATTCGGTTTCTTCTAATAGGAATCTAGAAATCTTGTGAGGCAAAAATGCAGTGCATATTAAATGAATAGGTGTATAAACTCTTCACCTGGAGAACTGCATTGTTCTAACCTGTGTGTACTGCTTCATGTTTCAGCTTCCTAATTCAGCTTCAGTTCCTACAGCGTCTTTCATACTGGAGGTGACTGATGGACTTAAAAAGGCCAAGCAAATGACTTGTTGATGTAAAAAGTTATTTTGAGGATTTATGGAATATCACTGGATTTTACATCTTACCTAAATCTTATGAGAATAAATGTAGTTTGTGATCATAAGTAATTACAGAAACCAGCAGAATACCAGAAACTGCCATTTGCCCTCTCAGCTCTGAGAATCAAGATTTCCAACTCTAGGCACTATACAAAAAATGGCTTTGCTGATGAATTTGAACAGAACTACAGTGGGGTCCTGCAGCCAGTTAGGTTAATCAGAAAAAATGTTATTACCTTTTTCCCCAAGGATGCCATTAATTTAACACTGGCAAGCTATCATTAGTGCTGTGTGAAATGACTAATTTTCCCTCAGGAGGTGCTCACATATGAGGCTTGGGGTTTTCCATAAGGATTCACAAGCCTATGTGAATCATAGGTGAGGGTTTTTTTTTTTGCTGCAAGCGCTAGGAAAAAACTGATGTGGATTGTTGCTTTTGCTTTTAATGTTGTGACCTTTGAAACACTTTATGTAGTACCAGAATTAAACCTCCAAGACTAAGTTTAGAGAGAGAATCTAACACCTTTACATTTCCAAAAATGCTACCTTTTCAGAAGACCCTGAAAAGTCTTTTACATGATCTTTTAAATGATTTAAATGATTAAAAGTCTTTTTAATGATCTCAGTCAAGTTGAGGACATATTTTGGTTAAAAAACAACCAACCAACCAAGAAAACAACCAAACAAAAAAAAACTATAAAGAAAGAGGAGGTGATTTTCATTGGGAGGTAGAGCTCTGTCTCCAGAGAATAAGCTTCTGACTTGTTTTTCAGTGCTTATTATACTACTGTTTTTCCTATGTTGTATACAGAGTACATGCATACACATATGACTTTTTTTTATGGACTCGTCTCAATAGAATTTCAAGTCCTGCAGCTGAATTAGTAGACTAACGCCACAGGAGCAACCCAAAGGGGATTCAAGACATCAAAGAGAAAGAAAAGAGAAGAAAAAAAATCCTTTGCTAACTTCTATAACCAAAATGATTTAGTATTTATCAAGTATTTGTTGCTGATACACAACAAACTGAGTTGTCTGATATTTTTTTAAGAGTTTAAAAAAAAAAAAAAAAAAAAAAGCCAGCATTCTAAACTGAGATCAATTGCCTGAGAACATCTAGGATTAATTCTTCAACTATTGTAATCAACATAGTTTCTTGATGTTTAGGTATGGCCTTTTATTGACAAGATATTTTGTAACATCATAAACTGAAAGGGACAAGAACTTTTTTTTTTTGGTTGAAGTTTTGCTTTGTTGAGATGGCTTTGCAGTGTTCTTCTGTTTTACTCTGCAGGCAGTGTAAGGGGCAAGCAGTAACACTTTGGGTGTGCACTGTTGGATGTTAGTAGTTTCCCTTCTCTTGCTGTTTTTCTATAATGCGTAGCAATAAAAACAGCTATGCTGCTTTCAGTCTCCAAATTATCTGACGGTATTGTTGAGAAACAGATTGGTTTATACACTTGAATGATTCCATTCTTTGTCAGAAGACTCAGTTTTGTGACATTTGGGAAGTTATTTCAACTTATTTCTCTTGATCTCTTTGCTCTCTTCATATTTGTTTCTTTTCTAAAATATTTAAAACAGGAGCTATTGTCATATGTATGTTCAACATTGAAGCCAAACTCCTCCTGGACAATAGCAATATCCTTGCAGAATGTAGGTATAATCAATGAAAAATAATATTTAATATATTTTCATGCATTCCCTAGCTCTTGCATATTTATTTAACTTTTATCAACAATCTTGTATCTCTATGTCCTCTTATACAAATTCCTGCATTCCAACTTCTCCATCTTAACAAAGCCCTCTTTAAGTGTAAGTAAATTATGCCTGCTTCCTTATTCTGCTGTAGCAATCCTTATAAAATGTTGCCTTTGCTAGAGATGATTATTGGACTACCTTCCCTCTTTTCAACTGTCAGCGCATTATCTCCATAGCTAAAGCAAGGACATTGTAGTGGTGTTATGTTCCCTCTGCATACAGATTTTCTTGAAGATGCTACCACAATGGCACTCTGCCTTGGAGCTGATGAACTAGTGATGCTCCTAAGGTAGTACAGCATCACCCCACCTTAAAAAAGTCTGGGTTTTCAAATGCAGTATAAATGCACATGGGGCTACATGGTTTCTGATAAGATGTGAGGTGTTTAGGGATGAGGTGGGGGGGGCAGCGGTTTGTTTTGGTTGGGTTTGTTTTGGTTGGGTTTGTTTTGGTTGGGTTTGTTTTGGTTGGGTTTGTTTTGGTTGGGTTTGTTTTGGTTGGGTTTGTTTTGGTTGGGTTTGTTTTGGTTGGGTTTGTTTTGGTTGGGTTTGTTTTGGTTGGGTTTGTTTTGGTTGGGTTTGTTTTTTTCCTCTTTTCTACTTTCTGTCTTCTCTCAGCTTGTAAAGCCTGCTCAGCTTGCTTGTAATGGTCACTTCATGCAAAAACAATTGCAGAAGAATGAAAAGGGGCACAATATAAATTGCTCAAGTATCTGACAAAAAGTGCATCACCATATTTGAGGACCTTTAGTTGCACTGATGCTGTGCTCACAACCCGTAATTCTACATAGCACTGAAATCCCATCAAATGCTTTCTAGAGCTTCAGTGTGGGTAAATGACATTGTGAACCAAGGACAGAAAATTCACCCTATGCTGTTGGAGTAATAAAATATTAAGGACAAGAGGATTACATCCAACTCTGCCTGAAGGGGCAAGAGTTACATTTACAGTGAGAGATTTCCAACACCAGAACAGTTAGGGAAATGAAGAACTGCATGGCACAAACACAAGTCAGTGGGAGTCCGGCCAGTGATTCCTGTGGAACCAAGATGTATACTGACTATAATGCATGCTCTGATGGTCATAAAAACAGTTTGGATCATTTTTAATTCCTGCTAACACACCCTGAACTCAGTAATGCTTTCTGAAAAGACTAGTCATACAAATTAATATTAATTTAACTGACTAATTGTTTTTCAGTGCAATAGTCCAAAATTATCACTTATTACAATATTCATCAACTTTTAAAACAAGCAACAACAGAGAACCTCTAAAAATGTTCCCTGGGGATTCAGGTTAACACTGAAAAGTTATTTTACACATCGTCTTAAATTTCCTACTTTTAGCACTATTTGACATTTATAGCACCTTTCAGTTCTTCTGTCCATAAAGTTCGATTGCTTCAAAAAAGGTGCAACATCAAAACATCTGAATTTTTCAAGTTATTTTTCATGAACAAAAATAACAAGGGTAACTACAGAAATAGAGCAGAGATAGTAATTACGTTATTAATCTAAAGAGAATTTTTTTTCTCCTTCCCACTAAGCTCTTAAAATTATAAAATGGCCTCCTACTGTTAATGACCGTGTGAAAGAAATCATGTGTCTGTAACTAAATAATTGAAAATATGCTTTTAATCCACTGTATTATCTTTTCAAAGGGCAGGTTATTAATCCATTGTTTTTATTTTAATAAATGTTTTTTCCTAAATATATATATATA
>VXAA01004600.1:31073-56852 GCA_013399115.1 Anseranas semipalmata | reverse complement strand
TATTATATATATTATTTTATATATAGTGCAAGGAAAATAAGGTTTATACTAGTTGAAGTGAAGAATATGAATACACATGACATGGAATATGTAGTTGTAAAAGTTACAATCAGCATGAGGTGATATTAAAAAAAAAATCTAATTTCTGTGGGGCTACATAAGTATAAAATATTTCACATAATTCTGTCCCTACCTAAATATACTTTCTTGCTTAAAGTTCAGAAAAAAACTGCAAAACTCAAACAGGAGTTTCAATGAAAGCTTTGAATAATTAAGATTACACAGATTTTGAGTTTTCAGGACTAATTATTGTCATTTCTCTTGATAAATTTACTCCTCATCCAGTAGTAGTACTGGACCATTAAATGTGAATCTGAAATTCCTGAGAAAGTGGCAAAATGGAATTTAATGAAGTTTCTCAAACTTCAATAGGATTATGAATCCTCTATAATCTTGCACAAGTGCTTCTTGCAAACACATGCAAAAGCTTCTCTGCTTTTGTCAGAAAAAGAGATTTAAAAAAAAAAAAGTCTACTGCCAGGTACAGATTCCTTGAAGAAAGGAAAGATGCTATTTAAAATAATAAGAGACAAACCCCACAAATTTCTCAACTAAAGTGAATTCTATTTGAAAGTTCACTTTGAATAATTTCACATTACTCAAGTCTTTTGGATATTGTTATTCGAGTCACTCTCTGTTACTTGCCTACCTTTCTCTAGTGACAGCTGTTTCTTGCAATTATGTGTGATTTTTTTTTTTTTTTTTCCCCCTCCCCTGAAAAGAATCCAGGATGAAGTAATGAACCTTTTGATTAAAGCCCTGCTTAGCGTAGTGGAAGAGAAAGGGCACTTGTGGGAGCTGATCCAGAGGGACCAAGGGCTCATAAAGCCATGGAAAAGGACCCTGGAGAGAGAGAGAGGCAATCACTTGCTCTCTCCTCCACTACATGCAGAACGACAATGGGAATGGGAGTCCCCTGTGTGGCAAGACCCTGTGCCGGGGTACCTCAGGAGCCTGTCTGCCACCTGAGCCTTGGGCTTGCTGCCCTCGTCTCTCTCAGCATGGCATGGTCACAGGCATGCCTCCAAAGGAAGGCAGATGCTGAAGCTCCGGCTCCTATCTCCCTGCCGCCCCACAGTGGGTGGGGGCAGCACGAGGGGAAACCTGCCTCCTGCCTGTCCCCAGTGCAATTCCCACAGTGGGGTCCAGAAGTGTGGACCTCTGTCATCACCCAGGTGGTTACTCCCAGCAGCTCCAAAAGATCACACTGACAGTGCCCACAGGGACAGTAATACTGGGTCTTGTGAGATCAGGATGATGCCCATTCACTTCCACCTAGCTGGAAATAAGAATATTTTTATATTTATTTTCTTGAATTGGAAATAGATTTCATAAGTAAGAACCTCCCTACAGTGGAAAGTTGCCCTTGGGATGGCATCAGTTTCTAAACCATGTTTACCAGAGGTCTTGTGGAAAGAGACTGCATCCTTCAAGTTAGTCTGTGTATTCGCATTTGACCAAAGCAGGTAGATTGTGTGGTGGATTGTATATACCAGTGGAGATAAAGAAGAGCATTGAAATAAAACAAGATCAGATTTTTAAAATCATGCAGCTCTTTCCTGTGATAATATTGCTTTCTGTCGTGGTTTTAGCTGGGATAAAGTTAATTTTCTTCATAGAGGCTTGTACAATGCTGTGCTTTGGATTCAGGATGAGAACAACGCTGATAACACACCGATGTTTAGTTGTTGCAGAGCCGTGCTTGCACAGAGCCAAGGACGTTCCAGCTCCTCGTGCTGCCCTGCCAGCAGGAGGCTGGGGGTGCACCAGGAGCTGGAGGGGGCACAGCCAGGACAGCTGGCCCAGGCTGGCCACAGGCATGTCCCACGCCACGTGGCCTCGTGCTCGGCAATAAAACTGGGGTAAAGAAGGAGGAAGGGGGGGCGTTGGGAGCGATGGCGTTTGCCTTCCCAAGGCACCGTTCCGCGCGAGGAGCCCTGCTCTCCCGGGAGGGGCCGAGCCCCTGCCTGCCGATGGGAAGCGGCGAAGGAATCCCTTGGGTTGCTTTGCTTGCGCGCGGCTCCTGCCTTGCCTGGGGAACTGTCCTTGTCTCAGCCCGCGAGTTGTCGCGCTTCTGCCTTTCTGTTCTCTCCCCCGTCCCACCTGGGCAGAGCGAGCGAGCGGCCGCGGGGTGCTGAGCTGCCGGCCGGGGCTAAGCCACAACACTCCATTCTGTAGAGATAGTCCCTACGTTATCTAAGAATTAGGAAACCCAAACCAATGTAGAGAATTCCTATATGGCTGGAGTTATTGTTAATAAATAAGCCTAGAAGCTGGACCAGCATGTATTTAAATAATTAAAATAACTTTATAACTATGCTTAATGAGACAAATCTCTAAACATGTATGTTATACTACAGAATTTTGGTCCTTTATCTTGAAAATATAAATCGACTTCAATGCAGTTTTGAAAGGTAAGCACATCTGGGGATCAAACTGAAAGGCTTAGGCTTCTTTGTTTAAAAGGATTCTTCAAAAAACAACAAATGCATTGCAAAATCAAGTCATAGATTAATAATGGCACATCTCTTTCTGTATTTTTATCTTTGTAGATGGTACTAATAACAATACAAAATGTAAAATTGCATGGTGTTTCAGTTGTGTATAATAGGTGATCTGATTAATTATCTAACTACATTGTGAACCCTACAAATTTTGCATTCTAAGAAAATACTGGAGTTCTAGTAAATTTTTTTCCTCAGGAAGGATGATACCGTGGGTAACTATGCATTAAACAGTTAATCATAAACAGACTGTCTGTGATATATTACTGAGAGCATACTAAGCAAATTGGGTATTGTATAGGTACTACCTTGTGAAAACCTTGGCACTAATGTCATCTGATAAATGCCCCTATAGCTTGCTGATTTCCAGTCACAGGCAATGAAAGCGTACTGCCTGGTTCAGAGACAAACACTGCAGACCCAACAATATTTTATCTTAATTTAAACCTTAATCCATTTAAATAGAATCTGCACTGTAATAGTAGTGTTAAATCACAGAAACGGGAATAGTGTTAACAGCAGGACATTATCTTTTATTGAGGGCAAGCAGCAGGGTTGCTGCTAATGAGGACATCATCAATTTATCAGTTAAAGGTCAATCTAAAAGGATTTCTGCCCTCTGCCTGTCCCCCGCCCCCCATGTTTTTTGCTCTGTACTATTGCTGTCTGGACCCTGAATCATTTTTATCAATCATTCTGTGCTATGACAGGAGACATCTTAATGCAATGTCTGCGTAATGTTTACAAGAAGTACAGATTTGTCTAGCTGGGAAATACCGCTTTCATCCTCTTCTCATCATTTACCATGTTCCTAAAATATTTCCTACTACCTTTCTACTTGAAATGTTAGTTTAATATTTCTGTCCTGCCATGTTTCCTTAAGTTGCTGGCTGCTTTTAAACGTTAGCAAGAAATATTTGATGGCATGAATTTCTTGGTGACTGGTATATTTTATTGGAATAAGTCTTGCAAAAGGATTCAGTATCCTTCACTTATTATGTGCCTATCAAAGACAAGAGTTTCCTAATTCAATATTGATAATTACTGATGCATATCTTCAAAAGGCTTCTTGCTTCCAAAAATATGAAATAAATAAGATATAACATTTTTTTTTTTTTATAGCGGTAGTATAAAGATTAGAGCAATTGAATCTTAAGTTATTCCATAGTAAAATCAAATTTAGATTTTATCAAAAGAATTTAATTAATTTCCCCCTCCCAAGCATGTGCTATTTATTAGCTACAACATGGCAACCAGAAAGCAATTTTATAATGTTTCTTTAGTGGAGCTGTCAAATGCATACAATCCCTTTTCACAGTTCTTGCTATCTGGTGGGTTTTTGCACTTGCCAAGGAATGAGACCTTGAGAATAAACTAAAAGAAACAGTATGCTTTCTTGCACCTAATTGGGAAAATGTTATTCTGTTTGAAGTAACAAATCAGCTAGTTACTTGTAATTTCATTCTATCTGAACATAAGGCATTTGGTAATGGTGATACTTTTTAAAAATTATTTTTATAATTTGTTTTAATCCATTAGAAGCTTAAGTCTTCATACAATTCTTGACAGTTTTTTTTCCTCTTTAATTTGTCATATATGGATTTGTAGTTTAGAGACAACAATTTAAAAACACTGGCAAGAAGACTGCAAGTTATTTTACTCTTCCCACCAATTCAGAATATTCTTTTGTCTAAACAGGCCTTTTTTCGGTGTAGAAAGAAAGTGTAACATTTATGTGCAGAAAATCTGAATGCTTCTATGCAGGAAATCCAGCACTTAGGACTGAAGCTTTAAAGCAAGGCCACATTACATGCAGAGTTATACTGTTTTAATGTTATGATTATCATGATTGTACCTAGGAGTCCCTCTCATTGACAGCACCCCTGTGATGCCAGATCTTGTACAAGGTCTGAGTTACCAGTTTCAAAGGAGACAGGAGTTTGTGCAAGAAGTGTGGCAGATGGACACAGGCTGACAGGCAGGCAGCTACCAGGAAACAAGAAGAGAATGGTGATCATCGTGATAAACACTAGTCTCACAACTGTTGTCAAATGATAAGGTTTTTAAACTAATTTACCTAGTGGATTAAACAGGTTAAAGATGACTGATACATCGATTTTGTTTAATCTTATGAGGAATCAATTTAACCTAGGCTGATGTTTCAGTTTTAAAACAATTTAAGTGTCTCTACACAGGAGTTTTGCACCACTTTAACTAAATTAATCTTGAACCAATTTAATTTGGGCTGGTATAATGTTTTGGACAGGAAATGCCGTATAAAATACTTAAAAGTAAGAATAAATTGGCTTTAATCCCAAATTAATGATCAGATTCTGCCTCCAGTTACTCATATGTCATGCCCTGTTAAAATTAGTGAGATTACAGTACACCTGGGAAAAAACTTCAGCCAAAGCTTTGCCGTATTGAAAACCACTGTTCATTGTTTTTTTTAATGTATAAACTCATCCAGATAACAGGTGATCAGTTGATGAATGAAAGCTTCAAGGGTTTGTTTGTTTGTTATTTCTTAACCTGATAGATCATCAGTTAAATGCTCCCAGATTGCTAGGTGGATATCAGAAAATTCCACAGAATAGAGGGGAAAAAAAAAAAGATAAAAAAGGGCTGTGTGTTTTAATTGTCGTTTGGCCTCTTTCTTGGTTCCTCTTTTAATCCTTAGGTAGGGAATCTTTCCATTTCTGAAAATTAGTAGAGTGATCCTGAATCTGCTGTGCTTCTGTCATTTCTTCTTAAGAACACATACATGCACAGGCAGTTCTTACACTGCCTCTGCTTCAGGTCCAATGTGTGCTGTCTCATTGACTTCATGCAGCTCTGAGGTAATCAGCCATCACTATGTGTTGTACTTTCAGCAAATATCCCCCTCACGGGACTTGTTCATTGAAGCTTGGCCCTGATTTCTCTCAGAAAGGAGACCTGTGGTCTAAGCACATCCTAGCTTAGAACAGAGTCTTTCAAATTCTGTTATTTCTTTCAAGTCACAAAATAGTAAAGGGCATCCTTACTTTCTTGTTACTGCCTCAGGGTAGGCCATTTCCTAGTGGTCTGAGGTCTAATCTTAAAAGATGTGTACATGTAGTAGTAGATAGCATCTTTCAGGTGCTTTGGAACTAACAAATAATGTGATACCTTAACACTGAATTTGTTCCCAGACATCCTCATGTCCATCGAAGAATGCATAATTCAATACATTCCTTGCAAAAATGCAGGATTCTGACATCTTATTGGTGGTATTGTAGAAACTGCTTGTAAGGAATTCATTATTTTTTTTTTCTTTTGTGCAAGGCCAAGAACACAAGTGCTGCTTAATAAATCTTAGCAATAATAAAGATCAGTACTCATGAGTATATTTATTGCTGTTTGTAAAAAATAAAATAAAATAAAATGCTATCTCAATTGCTGTAAAAAGTGTTGATGAGGCTCATTTAATTCATGGATATTGCTGATATTTTAATTCTGTGGTAGTGTTGGGATGATAGAAACATCCATCTCTCTGAATTTACGTTTGCAGTAAAATGAGAACCACTAGAAATATGCCTTAAGAACAAGTTTGCTGCTAGTTTACAATAGCAGAATCCTACTTTCACTTGCTTCATAATGAGAAAAGCCTCCATTTAAAAACTCAGACTTGTGGTTTACAGTTTGTCACAAATGCTGGAAAAATAATTTGCAGATAAAATTGTGTGGCAGTGCCCCTATAGTGCACAACATTATAGAATAAATATGAGTGTAGCAGGCTTGGTTTTAACTTAATTTTAGAAAATTTACTGTAGCAGGTCCAGTTCAGGATATTTCTCCTCTGAATCGCCCAAAAAGGGCAAAAAAATCATAGATACTGGGGTCAGAAGGACAATTTTCCTTTTAGGCTCTTTCTTGGCTCCTGTAAAAAAGGAATTTTCTTTATTAAGAAACAACTGAAATGACTTGAAATCACATAGTTTAAACAGTCATATTTTTCAGGTATGTTTCCATATCTGGAAATGAAGTGTAATGCATCTTCTCCAGCTGAAGAAATGGAGAACTTAAAGCTTACCTTTCAAAAATAAAGGTAAGGGAGAGGGAGAGATAACACTGCAGAATTATTAGCAAATAGTTTAAACTTTCTAAGCTGCTTTGGAGGCACCCAAATGTTAAACCATATGGGCAAAATTCTACTGTCAGTATCACACATGCTACTTTCTGAAAATTAATTTAAAGTAAATATGTTATGGGTCAGAATGTCTAATTGATGCTCTATGGGCTTTTTTCCATGTTCTAAAATGTGCTTTACTCCAGATCTCCCCACTTGCTGCAGATGGTCAAGCTTCAAAAGGGGCTTGGTATGGCCAACAAGTGTCTTGCCAACCACATCTCTTAGACATCAGTTGTAAGGATTGATTTTCTCCCCCTGGAATTGACTTTCTCCCTGTCTCAAGTGGCATGAAATTCACTTCCGAGGTGAGCTTTTTCTGACCACCACATAAACATTTATATAATATATATATAAAAATATATGTAAATATATATATATATAATATAAATTTGTCATGGAGGAAACGTGTAGTTATCAATGATGATGCAAACTGTGTAAAATTACTTACGCAAGTTTGAGCTGGTATAAAAAATGAGTTCACCAGAGAATCAGATTTCTGCGCTGAGACAGTGGGACTGGGCTGAGTTACCACGGCTCTGCCTTCACCTTTCCAGATATGGTCTCTTTCAATAATAATGTGTATCTCGCAAATTCTCTTTTTCTACAGCCAGACCAATCACAGAAGGTGATTTCCAATACTTACAGTCCCTCACTTGAGATTTTATGAATGGATGTAACTTTCTCAGGGACCTTATGTCTCAGTGCCAAAAAGAATACCTTTTTGGTTTATTGTATTTGGTATCCCACTTCTTCATAACCCTGTTTGTTGTCCTTACACCAACAGCTTACAGTTTGTCAGATTTTACACTTCTTCATTATTGAGTTAGTTGTATGCTCTTCTCTTGTGAAATACCAGTAGCTGTTGTAAAATAATTGGGGCCAGGCCATAAAAGAAGTCAAATGCAATATTCCATGCTGCAAAAATAAGTACTATATATTTATTTTCACAATGTCTCTCCAGCCATAAGTCTGGGAACCTAGGCAAATAAGCTATTGGTGGCAGCTGAACTAGGACACTGGAAAGATAACTCCAGCTGTAATTAATCTGAGTAGAAGCTACTTCCCCTATTCCCCCCTTACTCACCGGAGTAAGTGGTATTTGCGTGTATCAAACAGGATGAAAGTTGCAGATGCAGACCATGCAGGGTGACAGTTTCATCCCCCCGTTTAAAGGCAAATGCCTTTGCCTCAGGTATAGATTTTATTCCCTTAAACTAATGGGATCATTCCACTGTATTTTGGGGAAGAATACTCATTTTAAGCAAGCTTCATCTCTCTGCAGTTCTACGTCCTGCATTGTACATCAGAAAGGGACAATTAAAAAAAGCTAGCATACTAGATGAAAGGGTTGCTCTCTCCCCTCCCTCCTAATACAAAAGGTGTTTTCCTGGAAACTAAATATATGAGTGTAATCTGAGGGAAAAGAAGGAATGGAGTTGATATTTTCCATATTTCTCTACTGAATTTCAATGTGCTAATGCATTATCTGATCCATTCCAAACACATCAGGGTTATGGCTCATATGCACACCGTCTGTGTGACACATGTGCAATTTGTTCATGGCTTCCCAGATGTATCAGAGCCACTGCACAACAGCAGGAGCCTAGGGACCAGATCTGCACTTGGCACATCCATATAATCTTTACAGGCCTGTTGAGTATTTGACCGAGATTTCTGGAACTAATTCAACCAGGATTACGGCCTGTATAGAAATCTCAAGGGAAAAGACAAAGGCTGGAACTCAGATAAAACTTTTCAAAGATAAAATCCCCAAGCAAAAAAAACTAGCATGTGTGATACTGCTGACCTTGTTCCCTGAGCAAATTTTTACCTAGCAGTTTGGTGTCTCAAAGCCTAGTTGGTGCTTCCTGACCCTCTGCATTTCTTAAATGAGTTCCATTTGATGAGCATACCATAAAAGATGGGTACTTAGTCATGGAGGTTGTAGAACGGAAAAGAAACTGATAAAACACTAAATAATGTGGACAGGAAGCTGCTATTGCATGTCAGGAAAAATTTGAAAATATTATTTTGGGCAGAGAATTATCAATGAAGGAAAAAAAACCACCTTTTTGGTGAAGTATAATTTTATTGTATTTTAAGAATTCTCATTCATACCTAGCAAACCTAAAGACAGGGAATCAGAATAGAACTGTAGGAATATTTTAAAAAGAATTCAATTTGAATTTAATTTATTTATGGTATGTTCAATCTTTCATGTTTCAAACATTTCACACATTTTAGGGTATCTTCTTCTTCCAATAGAGAGTAACTGAATCGATCAGTTCTGTTCCGTGTGTTTCTGAAATTGTTGCTGTTTGGAACTAATACGTTGCAACTGTATGACAGTTTCTAAATGAGACCAAAAATAAATCAAAGGTTTGAAGGGCTGCCTTGGGCACCTACAGAGGCTGGATGATTAAGTGAAACTGAGTGAATAATACATGGTGAATAATACACTCAAAAATTTTTTATCCCGATTTTCCCCTCTAGTATTAGAGAAACTGCAATCAAATCATGATTTATACAAATCTGTTATTCATCGCAGTTGGCTTATTCTTTGAAGTAAGTTGTTTCGTTATTTTTATTTTATAAACAGATTTTAGTTGCTACTGTAGTGTACAGAGATTTGCTGTAGTGATAGCTGTTTGTGAGTGATGACTGTTCTATAGTTGTAATTCTCTTTCACTAGGTGTGAATTCAGACAAAGCAATAAAAAAAATGAGTTTTGATTAATGGCTTTGTAGAATATACAGGTTTATGCAGGGTCACATATTTATGAAATTGACCCATACCAACACCAGTATCTTCTGAAAACAGTAGCCCAATTGTGTGATCAGAACCTTTAAGTTCTACAGCTTTAGCATTTTTGTCTACATTTTATGCATCTAAATTTGCTGGCCATGAACATGGCCTGAATTGTTTGTCCTGTCACTGGAAAAGGCCACTGAGATGTTCTTTGGTTCATACGCTCTGATGGATAATGGAAGTAAACTGTCTACAAGTGCCAGCAGTATGCCCTTTCTTCAATATAGATTAGTAAAGCTTGACAACTCAGTTGGATAAAGGTAGCAGTAGGGGCTCAGAAAGAGTTAGTGGCTAAACTATTAAAAATCTGACCTGATTAAAAATCTGATTAGATGATTTTTTTGGTTGGTTGGTTGTTCTGATCTTCTTCATCTACTGATACAATTATTTATATGGTGCCACAGCCATGCCAGACATTATACAGGCAGACAGTAAGACAGGGTCCTGGCCTCAGCAAGCTTGCAACTTGATTTAATATTCCCTCAAAGTCTGGATAAATGTCAATGTATGGCATAACTGTATGCATTCTTAGGGAGGTAGTCAACATAAGCTGCAACTACATTATATGTGTATTTGTTAAAGTTCAAATGTTCTCTTAGTTTTTTCCTCCAGGCTGAGAATAGTAAGTCAATATTTTGTTATCATTGGGAGTACAGCCTCGGAAGCAGTGCAGTCCTGATTTTAATATTGATTTCTCCATTGTATAAGAATTAACATGTGTCTTGCTTCTTGAATCACAGATCTTATTTCCTGTATATATTTCACAGAAGAGCTTTGGAATAGCAATGAGCAATATATCATTTTACCTGTTTAAACTGGAGCTGAGTATATGGAAAGCACATAAAATGTAAAGATATGTTTTCCCAAAATTTCATTGTAAATGTGTTTTGCATGTTACTACAGAAATAAGTAATATTTCTGGTTTGATACAGAAATTGACACAATTCAGATGAGTATGAGTTACCTCAAAACCTGACTTATGAGCAAAAGCACATTGAATTTTTAATCCATTTATTATTTATTCATTCATGAAAAGAAGAATGCTATGAATAGGGGTTTAATATTCTGAACTTTGCTCTAACTCTAATGCATGTTGTTGATCTGACGTGATTTGGTGATCCAGCTTGTTTTTCAGATGCTATCAAAATGCAGTATACTGGAGAGGAACAGATTAAGAAACTGTTATGTCCATTTGAGATTGAGTTATTCGTGAAAAGTATTGCATGGTAGGCTGGCATTTAAATCATTGTTATAGTAATGATATATATTCTGGGATACTTTCATGAAGTATAATACTACTTATAGTGAGACAGTAGTTGGGATCCAAATTATCTGGTAAGATCATATAATTTCTTGGTGCACCCTGCATTAAAAGACGTATCTCCCTCTTCTAGTACCCTTTTAGCTCTCCTGTAATGTATCAGTGGTCTAACAGCTTAAAAAACTAGGCAAAAAAGAATTGCTGCCCCAAAATGTAGTTTGGTTTATTGCAATTCCTTCTCCCATTCCTGCTCGAACAGCTAACCTCAGAGAGATGAAGGGAGGAAGAGATCAGATAGTAAAAATAAAAAGAATTGTGCTAAAATCAACCCTTTTTCCTCAAATCACATTCTTCCCAGGAGACACCAGCCAAATATTGCATCTGGAGGTAAGTACATTTGGGAGCCTAAGAGATTCCCAAAGAGAATTCATTTAATGTTTCAGAGACCACAATGAGCTTTACTTAAATTGCTTGTCAGAGATGTACATCTGCAGGTTTGATTGTTGAATTTCCTGTTTACAACATAGCATTTTATAAGATGCCAAATGGATGCTGATTCTTTATACAGTTCAACATTTCCCTCCAAGAATGTGTTGCTACTGTAATTAGTGCTATTCTTTTGATGCATCCAAGCGTAATTTTCTGTTATATCTCATTTATTTTCATTAGGTTGTCATGGAAATCTTGGAAATCGTTGACTCGCAATGGATTTCCTTGAAGTTCAGCAGCTATATAAGTAAATGTGAAGCATACTAGTTAGGATTGCTTCTACTAGACTATACAATGCTACCCTCTAGTTACTTTACAGTACAATAGCACCTTCCTTTAATTCTTTCTGCAGGTGTAACAGACAAAAATATCTTTAGTAGATCTGGAAAAACTAGCACTTTTTTTGGTGTAGTTTGGTTGTCAGAAAAACATTCATTCTACTTCAGTGCACCTACTGCTGGAAGGAAAAGGGCTTTCCAAAACAGTGTCATTGAATTAGAGCTCAAGTTGTTGAAATTATTTGCTGCTGTGGGTGGACAACATTAACTTGCTGCTTGTCTTTCACTGCTGCAAGTTGTCAGAGGAAAAATGCTGAACAAATGCAGTGCTGCTGCTTTGGGAGCTGAACTGAACTGGCTATGCTGCATCCTTTACTCATCTGCCTGACATAAATTCAGCTTTCAGATCCGAATCTTTTCAACAATAGCAACAGAAACTAAGATAACCAAGTCAAAGCTACCTTATTATCTAGTTATGAAGTTGCTTAGCTTGAAAACACAGTAAACGGTTGACCTAATGAACCAGTATGAGTGAGAGTTGTGCAAACATAGAGGTTTTCAGGTGTTTGACATAATTGATATCCAGGTGTTTTGGTGTATACATAGTTTCTGTTGTGATTCATATGCTGCAACCTACGATTGAAATTACTCTATAACCTTGGCAAAGGTTCCCCTAAAAATAAGGCTGACACCGATTCTTTTTCCTGTTTGTCTTACCTCTCTGGATATACCAACATGGTACAGCTCCTGTGTGACAAACAACCCTAGGGCATAACCCCCATAATCAGAAATTGCTCACTCTTTTACAGTGTTCCCACAGAATTAAATAAATTATCTTTTCTTCCATTAGAAAAGCACAAAAGAATTTAACTGTATATAATGCAATGCATTTATAATAATGTCATTGGAATCATCAATAATAGCTTACAGGTAATCCTCCAAAGATTTAAAATTTGATTCCAAAGTTTACCTGAAGCGTATCCAATCTATGTAAATCTTCTAGGATGCACAATATTTTATAGGAATTTGTTCAGGTGCATCCTACATCCAGCTGACCTGAAAGTTAGAGAGGAAAAAACTTTGCTGGATGTTATTTCAGTGCTCAAGCTCCAGAGCTACTGGGAACTTTATAGATCACTGCAAAACCACAATGAATGAAATTATGAATAATGGGTGAACTTTTTCAAAAATTAAATATTAAGCTTGAATTTCAGATGAGAGGTTGGTGTGCACTGGTTCTCTCAGTTCCAACTGAGAATTAATCTAGTTCTTAGTAATGGATTCGTAGAATGGATGGACAGTCTGAGACTTGCATTTTGATAATTTTTCAAAAATGACAAAGTCTGTTTCTTTCTCCTCATTTCTAAATCCTAATGTTGGGAAATCTGGCCTTGCTGCAGTTAAAGCATGTGAAAAATATGGCTGCTTTGGATTCATCCATCCTTGATTGTCATTTTGGCATAGGAGGATTGTATGAGAAAGCAGCAATCAGTTCACAAAAAGAAAGATCTCACTTGAAATATAACAAATGGTCAAAGAAAGAAAGAAAATAGAGATTTGGAATTTGGCCTTTGTTTTTATTTTTCTAATTTATTTTTTTCATAGCTTGGACATCTGTTAAGCTGAAAACCTTGTTTCTTTGTCTTTATACACCCATTGCCTCCTGACACACAGTAGAATAATACTCATGCAGATGTGCTAATGGCAGGTCCACAAGCAGGAGATGCAATACATCTTGTGTTGGACTTCTCTGAATGCACAGGCAACATTTCCAAGATCACCTATGTTCACAAATGCATGAGGAGAAATTCAAAAGGGTAAGTTTGGGAAATGTGGTGCTGTGATTTCAGATCTCTCTGAAAAGTCATCTTTTGTGAATGAATGCTACCTAGTCTACTGCAAAATCAATGTAAAACAGTACTTCCTGAAGCACGAAAGAGAGAAACTGTGTTCCCAAAGTAGACCCAAGGAAAACTTTAGTTTTCAGCTCGTGATAACTCAGTGCATGAAGACAGATCTGAATGCCACTTAATATGGCTGTACCCAGGGAACTGTTTTTTATCTAATATACCAAATGATGAAGTGGTTATGTTTGCAAAGGTGGTGATGCATAAGTGTATTTAAAACTGAGCTGCCACCTCAAAGGAGTGGTGGAGTGAGAATAATGAAGGAGCATAGCCTCAGGACAGCATGGGCACTCTAATGACCCCTTGTCCCTGGAAGAGGTGGGTTTCTTGCTTCTCTTTACACCTCTCTCCCAATTCCTGACAGCAGTCCTGTCTCCCCTTTTTCTCCATTTCTGAGGTTCCCTTGACGATTACATGACCCAATCTGTTTCTTCAGTATTAGTGAATTAAAACAGTCTAATTTGCAGGTATTCCTCACAAACTTTAGCAAGTCAAATTAGCTCACAGAAAGTCTTGTGGGTGGTGGGGGTATGTGACAGCCAGAGCAAGGAGATGGAGGAACTGGTAGCAGTGAGCTGTCAAATGGGTTCCCACCATCTTGTGGCCTATCCTATTAAGCCAAGAAGAGTTTTAGGAAACATCGATGTCAGTTGCAAAGGTCACTGGCTTTCACAGCAAAATCAGCTCAGGAGGTCCCGGTCACTTCCCAAAGGGCAGCAGTTCAGTTCTTCTTTCTGTCCCTACCTCCTGCCTTGCACACATTGCAGTCTCCCGTTACTTGGTTTTGCTACCCTAACTTGTTCATGTGGCTGTGCTGTCAACCAAATCACAGAAACCAGAGGGACTATAGCTCCTCCTCCTCTCTCAATGGAGGGAGGAAAATGGTTAAAACGCTGCATTATGCCCAGGATCCAGGCTGCTGGTTTAGCCCACCAGAGGCACAACAGTGTGCTGTCTGGAGAACAGCCCTTGTCTGTGTCTGGAAATGTCTCAAACTGGTCCCTTACAAAAACTGATCCTACCAACGCAGTTCATCAGGCTGAAAAGCCTGCTAGAGAAGGAGTGGTTTCACAAAATTTTGATTTATCATGTCTGAAGTGACTGGGACCACTTTCACTTGAGAAATAATGTCAAAACCTTAAGAACTAATGTGCTGCGTGTAGGTGCCAAGGCAGTGGCAGGGTGCTGCGGGGCGGCTGCATGAGGCAATGCCAGGGCCGCCCCGTGCCGGGCAGGGCTGGGCCCTGCAGCCAAGGTGGTGGAGCCTCAGGGACAGCCTGGGGAAGAGAGGGCAAACGCCTCACGGCAGGGAGCAGTGAGGGGAATGGTGTGAGAAATGGCCCTGCCAACATCCAGGGGAGAGGAGGAGGAGAGCGAGGAGGTAAGGTGCTCCAGGTGCCGGAGCAGACCTGGACCCCTGGAGAGACCATGGTGGAGTGGGAGAGAAGTGTGAGGAGGAAGGAGCAGCAGATGGGATGTAATTTGTAAGTCTAGTTATAAAGAACAGAGCCAAGTTATAGGAAAGAGCCAAGACAATTTGCAGATAAAAGGAGAATACCATGTGCCACCATCACGTAGGCTGGCTGTAAAGCCAGACCGCAAAGTCCAAGGAAAATAATGAGATAAAGTAGTTGGTATCTTCTAGCTATATAGCAGTTCTGCTCACGTAAATCTTCTGAATTTTGATTGTAAATAGATCTTTGCTTATTCATACACTGAGATTTTTTCCAGCGCCCTAAAATGGATTAAAAAAAAAAAAAAAGATCCAAATTGGCCAATGCAGAATGTGAGAATGTTTCTCCTTGTACCAGATGCTTTGGTTTCTAAAACATCATCTATAGTTAATAATGCTCCTAATGTTTGATGTATAATTGTGTTTTTGTTTTGTTTCTCATTGTGACTGCTTTTCATGGCTTTCTTTTCTTTTCTTTTACACCTAATAGACTCTTACACTGTCTATTGACCCCAGTAACCCTAACGATTTCTGAAAATCATTAGATCTGAAAGGAAAATACATAAGATAGAAAATAATGAGACCTTTTGTTACAGGTTTGCTTGTGTTTCTAACAGATGCTGAAATGTCTTTTAAAACTAAGTAACGTTGCTTCCTTGATTGTAGTAATATGCAAAAATACATACAGTTACATGCTAATATAGCATTACTTCTGTTAAAATATTATTTGCAATTCCTTTGATAGTGTTTCCTAGATTTTTTTTTTAAAAGCTAATGGTTCAAACTTGCATGGAAATCAAGGTATTGGATCTGTGTGTTCTGAAAGAAACAGAAAAACATGGATTATCCAGTTTAACTCACAATACTGGTTTAAGCATATGTGTTTACAAGTAGTTTGCAAGGCAGCCCACCTTTTGAAAAAGATTTTAGTCTCAGATGAAACAAAAACAAAATAATACGAATAATGAGGTACTGACTGATGGTTCAATGCCTCAGGACAAAAATCTAACTAGCAGATACTCTAATAGATAAGGACGGACGAACAAACAAAAGACAAAAACTAACACATCTGTGGAAGGAGCTGTTACCTTGTAGAATATTAAACCTCCACCAGCAAAACTGTGGACAGAAGAAAGCCCTGGCTGTGCAAAGTGATCAATAAGAGCTGATTCTTGCACCAACAGAGCTCTAGCGAAATCAGCAGGACAGAAGCTGCTATCAGTGGATTAAATTGTAGAATCCAATCCTAAAGACTGATTGAGAAATTGTCTGAGACTACTTATTGTACTAAAACATTTTGATGCTGTGTTATTCGGCAGGAGAGAAAATAATTATGGAGTTATAAAGCCCTGTTAACTTCATCTCTCCCAGTCCCACAGTAGAATTTTAATTCTCATGCCAATGGCAAAAAATGGTTTCCTGTACACAGATGAAACTGGGAGTCATTGAAACTCTGAGACCTCAGCCTCCAAAGAAAGTGCAACACAACCTCTCTCTGGTCTTTCCTTGTTCTCTTTGCTGTCTGTTGTTTACTCTGCTAGTTGGCCTGAAGCTGTTTGTTCTAGCTGGTTTGTATTTGCGTTAGAGGATGTTGTTTAACACAGATTGTATCTTGTGTTTGCTTTTCAAATTCAAACCTTTTGCTATTCATAGTTAGAAGTTGTTTGCAGTACCAAAAATCAGACAATTCATCCTGAAAAATATCCCTTTGATTATGATGGAAATGAAATGTGTAGTTTGTGGACTTTAAACCTGACAGGAGAGTTCTAATTATGCTGAGTATTTGTCTGCGCTGTCTTTAAACAATATTAATGTAAGGCAATATCTATAGCAAATGGAACACTGTATTTATTTTCCAAATATAGCAGTTTTGTTTACTCTAAAGCATGGGTTATATATACATATTTAACATATAGACGCAAGCTGAAAAGGAGTGCGTTACCTGTTCCTTTCCACTGGGGATGTGCAGCCTGTGGCTATTGAGTGAAATGCAGCTGGAGAGCGGTTCAGGTGCAGCTTCCTGCACTGCATGGCCCTGGGGAGATTTCTGGCAGGGCCCTGCGCTCCGGGGGGCTGCGGCTGCGCTTAATCCCGAGTACAGTAGGAAGTGAACTAACGGGAACTGAAGAGGCCGCCTGCCGGCAGGGGGCGCTGCTCCCCCGAGGTGCGAGGAGGCCGGCAGCGGCCGCCGCCATGCCGAGGCCGCGGGGTGCGAGGTGCGGGCAGAGCCGTGTCCCCTTGGCCGGGGGGGTTACCTGCAGGTTCCCGCAGGTTGCTACTGTAATTGTAAAAGAAAGATCAATTGTGTTAACAAATCGTGGTATTTACAACAAAGCGAGTGGTAAATGAGACATGAAATAGGTGCAGGTTCTCGAGGAGTACGGGAAAATTTCATCATTGATAAATTTCAGCTCACTGGAAAAAAAAAAAAATGTTGAAGTAAGCCTGGCTTAACCTGGACCAGTGACCCACGATGACTCTAAAGGCATGGCTGGCTGTGGTGGGCCCTGGAGAAAGGCTTACCCTGGCAGTATAGTTGGTAAAATGCTATTGACAAAAAGTGGCTGGGTCCACTTTTTTATTCTCTCCAGATTTACATCTCCTATAATCATATAATCTCATATAATTTTGTAGCTGAGAAATAAAAGAATTGCATTTGTTACATCAGGAAGAATATTGTTTCTGGGAGGATGCTGGAAGCAGTGTTTTCTGTTCAAGGATTAGGAAATACTTATTTCTCACAACATGAAAACACTAATTGTCTGATTTGGTTCTATTACTACTGTTTTTTTAGACAGAGTTATAAAGACTGCTTTTTAAGTGTTTGGCATTCAAACATTCTGATCCAAGAGCAGCATAGGGAAAATTTCATGAAAATTCTAGTCAGTTCAGACAGTTTCTTTATTTTTGCAGCTTCAAATCATATCACTGTTGAAATGTAGTCAACTTTGTCGTGTTCTGACATTGAAAAACGCTCTGAAAAAATGACATTGCAAGTATGAAATGTGAATTTTGGATTACTGAATATTAAGTCGTGGACTTCAGGTTACAATTGATAAGCATAAAGCTCTGAAACGGAAGGTTTGCAGAATATCGTAGAAATCTGGTAAGTACAGTATTTTTAGAAGTACATCTATATTTTGTTAATGAAATTGGGTAGCATTCCCTGTGTATTTTTATATGTGTCTCTTGCACAAGGTATTTCAATGCTTTATGTATCTATCTTTTAGCTATGACATAGTTTGCCATGGAATATTATCTGAAAATGATTTTTGCAAACAGGAAAATCTAATTGTATGATGAGACAGTCCAGAATTCAACCATTTGTGTGGTTTCAACAAGTCCTGCTAATTTTATCTCCCTCTCAAATAATCATTTTCAGTTTTCTCAGCAAACTTTTTTCAGCCTGTACTTTGAAGGGGGGCCTTTGAAATACAAGGTGAGAAGCTGATTGTGTGCAATAGGAAGTCTATGAAAAAGTAGGAATTACTGTGCATATTAAGACAGTCACTGTTACGAGGCTTGTGGATACAGGAAGAAGTTCAGACAGTGGATGAACTCCAATTTTTGAGTACTAGCCAAATCTCCAACTGTTTAAGATTCTTCTGCCAGCATTCCTCAGAAAATAAAGCAAAGCATTTCTAGCCAGGTATTTTGTTAATCTACTAAAGTATAACTTTTTTAGTCAGTGCAGGACAAGAACCCATTCTAAGACCAACTCTTTTCATTTCGGACTAGTATTATATCCGTGAGGGAATTTGTCAGTTATAATGCCATAGTTACCGTATGACACCTGGACTATGACTACCCAGCTGGAGATTTGCATTAGATTTAAAATCAATACAAATAGTGAAACCTGCTAAATAAGTCACTGCTTTCAGCTCTTGTTCAAAAGGGAAGATTTTTAGAAAAAAATGAAGTATGAATTTAAACAGACAGTAAGTGGACTTCATGATCTGGGTTTGAGTTGCTTCTTTGGTTTACTTTAGTTTCCCACGACATGATATAAACAACAGCACAACATAAAGACAATTTCTTTTAGTATGCTGCAATACTTTAAATACCAGTCAAATTCAAACTTTTATTTTGCATGAAGAGTAGTTGAGGCCATATTCTCTCTGAACACAAATTTGGCAACACCAATCAAAGCAGTCGTATTGATAGGTGACTAAAAAACTGTGGAGAGTCTTTTGTCATGAAAGAATTCAGCTTCATGTGGAAAATACTGCTCAGTGAAATTATGAAAAGGGTCTTAATATGTTATGGCTTGTTTTCTTCATCAAAAATGTAATGAATAAAATTCAGTTTTCATACCTTCTTATTGTTATGAAAGTTTCTTTTGCGTAGCCTGGCATATTTTACTTCTTAGAGATAAATGTTTTTTTCTAACAAGGACAGAAGACTATTTTAGAAGAATGGTGTTCAAAGACTGCTTATGTTGTACTTTTGTATTACTTTTGGATGTCATGCTATTTAATGTTTTCTTGAAAAAATTACTTAGATTTCTCCGTCTTTATTCCTTCAAGGAAAAAGAAGCTAGGAAAATTGCATGTTTTTGTTAAACAGAAAGAGGGGATATCCCAGAACTTTGTGCATTTATCATCTGATCATGTGCAAACCTTGTTCAGTGCAGGGATAAACAGAGTCATGTTAAATTTGCTGTGAGCTTGAGCCTCTGACAGTGCTCATTTTATCAACAAAGACAAATGAAGGAGCAGAAATTGTAGCACGGCCTCTGCTATTTCATCATTGTCAACCTTAAATACAATCATTCACTGCTGATAGTGTTTTTTTTTTCTTCCTTCTCTCTCTAACACTAAGCTGTCAGAATCCCTCTTGATATGGTCCAGAGCCACAGTAGCAGTGATTACAAAAGAAGGAATTAAATTAGCTTTTTAATCTCTATATTGATAAATACTTATTTTCAAAGAAAAAGCTCTGAAATGTTCTCTTTCTTGGTGTAGATGTCGTTTTCTTTAAAATAATAATAATAAAAAAATTAGGGTGATTAGATGTGTGTAAAGAACTGGTGCTAGAGGCATCACACGTCCTCTTAAAAGATAGTGAATACTGAAGAAGAGTGGAAACTGTTCTTTTCATTAGATGTTTATTTTCTGTAGAGAATTCTACATGGAAGACCATATGTAAAGCTAAACAAATGAAGAAAACACCAATATTTTGATCTGTTTGACTGATAAATTGTTGCATTAATAGGTTGATCTAATGACTCCAAAGAATTATATCAGGTGAGTAACAGCTCCTCAGCATAAAACGTCATAATGTGATCCCAAGTTCAAGTGATCGAACTGTTTTTTTTAATTTTGAAAGATTTTGTATATAAGAATAATTTTTTTAATCTGTCATTTGCTTATAGGAAATGTTGATTGACATTTTCATCAAGAATGAAAAATGCATAGCTTGCCAGGTCAGCCTTTATCTACATGATCCAAACATGTATTAAATATTGCTATTTAGTTGCACGTATAAAGTTTTTGATTAGGTTGTATTTGAGATGAGACAAATTAAATTACGCAAGGCAGATTTCAAAACCGCCTGTCTATCTCACCCTTGCAAACCAGGATGTGGTTGGCCATCAGTTGTTCTTGTCTTGTACAAGATGACTAATACAGAATCCAAAGATAAAGATGTATTTAAAAAGCAAACAAACAAAACACCCACAAAAATTAACACAATACCATATAATCTAATTAGTCATAATCAAGAATATTTGGAAGACTTTTTAGTCATAAACTGAAGGATGTGGCAGTAAAATAAGTAGTCCCAAATGGCTTTTTTTTCCATGTTCTGTTTCACTGTTTAAAACCACCATACCAGTGGTTCTTCTAGGTGTTAATTTTTAGCAATTTTAAAAAAGCTTGTGGTGTTGTTTCATGCTGGACTCCAGCAGTAAGATCAGGCACAGTTCTGCTGGATAGCACAAGAGTCCGGCCAACCTTTATTGAACCCGTTTCAGGTAAGACAACAACTGAAGTTACTGTAACTTTGCTTTAAGGATTTGCAGAGGTGAAACAAATTAATGGTGACATTCACCTTTTGGGTAGAAGGCTTAAAAGGCTGCGCACCTCATAAATCCTTTTAAAGCCCTATTCAGAGAATTTAAGCTGGATTTAAGTGATGCGTAGGCCTTGTGCAGGCCAGGAGCACTGGTATGAATTTCACTTTAATGACCTGAATGTCAATAGAGTTAGACTAGTATGAAGAGAGTACAGAATGACTTAGAAGGCCCTATGACAGTGTAGCCCTGTGTGTTATTTAAATGTGTTATTTTGCTGTGCATCTGTATTAAAATAAACAGATTTTCCCTCCACAGGATATAACAGCTATACAAAAAGATTTAAAGGGTAATTATAACATCAGAAGGCTTTTCAGATTTGGGATTTCATTATTAACTCAGAGAACAAACTGACTTTGAGTGTGAATATAATTTACATTTTCAATAGTCTTTATGATTTTTTTCTCTTTTAAAAATTAATGTTCCGGCATACTTTTTGTGTGTTAGCATAAGCTCTTATTAGGACTTGGGACCAGCAACAGCCTCACATCAAAAAGCCAGATCCTCAGCTTTTGAAAGTACTTAGCAACTCAATTTAAATGAGAATTCTACTGATTGACATCAGTCTAGGATTTCCAGATGAGCAATATCAGAGGAATTAAAAAAGTGCGTATACGCTCATGCAAACCAATGTTGTTAAAGAAACAAAGTTGAAACAACAAATACCTTAGGTCATGCAAACAATAAAATGAAACATTAATTTACTAGACCCCAAAATCCAACCTAATATTCCTTTAATAGTTGGAGAGAATTATGTCTAATACAATGCCAGCCATTTCTAGAATGGGAAGATACTCTCTTAGTCTTTCTGTGGAGGTTTAGCAGGCAAGCCTAGGGGAATAATGGATGAAAGGATGGGTGTCAAACTGGATATGGAATCAAAGATATGGCTTCTTCTGAAAGGAATAATGAAGTGCTTCAAGATGCAAGTCTATCAGGTTTTGTTGAAATGTAAAGGGACAGATCTGTGTTTCCTCATCTGGGATTGGCTGATGAAAGTCAAGTTTTGTTTTTTTTTTTCCATTTTATTAGTCCAGGGACTTCTCTAAAACATGCTTAACTCTGTGCAATCATTAATCCAGAGAGAACTGTTAGTAGAGTACATGAAACAGTTTGCCTAATTGAAATATTCTGAAAATAAGGATAGGTTGTTTTGTGTGCAACTCTCACTTGCAATTGTCTGTCTAGACTCAGGTAAGTTACTAGCACACAAATGATGAAAATTCATTGCAGTTTTGATCTAGTTTATATGTTTCTTTATGATAAAGGCTAAAGGGAATATATTCTTGAGGAGTAAAAACTTTACCGAATGAGCAAGTCTCAAAAGAATTGTTTGGTGCTATTGTGTCTTTTGGGTTATTAAAATTCACTATGTAGAGAACAGTGATACCCTTTGTCTCACATTTGTGTAACAGCAGAAAGAAAGGATGTTGGGATCCAAATTTGTAGAAGGTATCTGGAGAAGGAAAGCAGTTGTCAGAATGATAGGACACAACCTTTTTTGGCAATGAGGGAACAAATAAGGTGCAAAACATGTAAGGAGGTTTGTGGTAAAAGAACGTAAGACAGTAGTTAGAGGTATTTCAGCACCTGAGGATACAGCCAGGCTGTTTGCCTTTCAAGTGAAAGAGATGCACTGTCATGGCTTTATGTTAGTATACATTGTATATCATATACAGCATCACAGTAAATATGTCTAACATAGCCTGATTTGACACTTCAAAATATTACACATCAGCTGAAAAAATTGCAAAACGAATTGGTTTACTTTAAATGACTGTTGTGTTTAACACAGTTTTCCTCTCCACAAATGCGATTTATAAGATTTTTTCTATGTATATTGGTCTTGTTACCTGTAAAATTGATGTGTGTCCTATGATGCTATAAATAGGCAAAGAAGCAGTTTTGTAGCACAGATATTGTGAGGAAACAACATGACAAAGAGATGAAGTGTCAGAAAAATGCAGTTTTGATTTAGAGACATCAGTCTGACTTTATGTTCCAGCTGGGGCACTAGAAAGAGTACTGTGAATTTGAGATGTTTCTAAACTACAAATTTACATCCATGTTTTATATCTCATAAATTTATAGGGATTTTGGCATGCCAATGTTTGATAAGGAAGATAAATTTTCTTTGGATTGTCTGAAAAAAAATCAAAATCACAGCTTTGCATGGTATAAATGGGAATGATGTTGCATCGTGTGAGGAATAAACAAAATCCAGTTGGCTATGTAGTTTCATAAATATAACTGTTCTTCTCCCTGTCCCCGGTCACATAAAATGTCATCCATATTACATTGCCATTGATTCTCCTTATGTGATTTTTTTTTTTTCCCAAGGCAAAGAGCCTGCAATGTTGGTGTCTATTGATCTCTTTGCTGGAGGCCCACAACCACAGCATGCCAGAGAGGTTTTTTGATATGTAGCTCTACTGGATGCTGAGCATCCTGGCCACCCCTGAGCACCTACAGGTGTTGCTGCGAGACTGAGACCATGTATCACATTTTAAACAAAAGCCCAAGACTTTACACTGGAACGCCTAGAGAGTGCAGTGTATGCAGAGTAACTGAGTTTCTGACATTGACAATACTGCACAATGAGGAGGTGAAAACAGGTAGAAAAGGGGCAGAAAACTACACCTTGTCTATTAAGAAGAGGTACTTCTAAGTTCTGACCTTTCCACCCTTGGTTATCCTTTGAACCATGGGAGACAGTATTGATGTTGTCCAAATAACAGCAAAAAAGCTGCTTGAAACAGTGAGTAAAACTGTGATGGTGATAATACTACAAAGTTCCCTGTCAATAGCATTTAAAGTCAAGAGCCCTAAACTTTATGTAGAGAACACTGAGGGAAATTAAGTTTAAAAAAAAAAAAAAGTTTTTTGTAAGAAAGCAAACTTTTATTTTCTTAAAATCCTGAATTTTATGCATCTCTGAGTGTACTTGATGTCCAATCAAATACCTTTTCTTCAAAATTCCTTTTATTTTCTTTTTTGGAGGCATATTCTGAATGAAGATGTTAAACCAAAATTTCCCCATTATTTTGAGAGGGCGCTTTCTTTGATTCCTTGACCTAAATAACAAAAACAACAACAGAAGTAAAAAAAGAAAAATTTCCATCCAGATTACATTGTTGTCTAGCTGTCTCTCAGTCAGGCCCTTTGAGTTTGAGCTGTGCTGTAACACAGCATCCAGAGGTACAGAAAGAAACCTGGCTTAAATCCCTTTTCCCATTTTCTGAAACCCACCTACTCTTAAGCATGTAAACACAACCACTGTAACTTAGATCAATAAAATTATCTGACAAAAACATTTGTATGCGAATAATCTATCTTTCTTCCTCATACCCAACGATTTCTTTATCCAGGATGGGATGATGAAAACATTTTCCTCAATATTAAGTGGAAGAAAACTGAGAGTATGCCATCATTTTAATGTGACAGTGTTCTTGGCGAATAGAGCACTGTGCAATAGACAAGGCATAAAGCAGCAAAGATTGATACTCCCAGATATGCACAGTGATAGTCCAGTTAATTGCAGACTCAAATATTGCACATTTCCTTGTTCTTTCTCTGTACAAGTCCTGCAAATGTAGTTAATTTCAAATGCTCTAATGTTGCAGCTTATGTGTCACTTGCGTCTTAGAGCTTTCAAGGAGGTTACCAGGGTGAGAGAGATGAACAGCAAATAGATTTTGTTTTCAAAATAAAATAAATATATGCAAGGTAGTATTTTCACTTCATATTTTTTCTTCTGTAAGTAAGTAAATTGTCAAATACATAGCTCTCATTTAACTTCTGTTTTTAATTTGTAAGAGCACCACATTCAGTTGTTCTGAGAAGAAAAAGAATACATAAAACATAAATTGCTTGCAGCTATAATGTCTCTATTCCTGGCCCTGCATGAAAGAATACTGTTGAAAGTAAGTCCTTTATTTGACTTTGGCTTAAAACAGAACTTGCGTGGGCTAACAACATGTATTTCATTCCAAATACAGGAGTAGTTCTTTAGCTGGCAAAAATTGTCATAGGTCCCCAGCTGTCAATAGAGCTACAACTGCTTATACCAGCTGAGCTGTACAGTGTATTGTAAAAGCCAGGGAAATTTTATGCCTCCTCACTCACTCTGTTACCAATCCCTGATTAATCTAGTTCTTAAAATTTTTTTTCCGTTTAGATTTTCTTTTCTTTTTTCTTTTTTTTTAAAGATGAATACACAGCAGAAACATTAAAAGATTTTTAGGGGAAAAATTTCTAAGTCTGAAGGAAAAGGGCACTTTTGTCCTCATTGAGATACTACTTGCTTTGCTGTAATATGACTGTCTTCCTGGAGAGGATCTTCAGGGATTATCTTCCTTAGGTCAGAGTAGAGATTATCTTCACCTCCCAGTCATGAGCAGCAAGGAGAAAATGGAGGAGGTGGAAGAGGGGAAAAGATACTCGCAAGAAGAGGCATGAGAGGAAAGACATGAAACTGAGTTTGAGGGATTAGTCAGGAAGGGGAATTTGAGGCAGAAGCAGAATTGTTGTGCAATGCCCATGATACTAAGTTGGTAAAGGGGAGTGGAAGTAAGGACAAGGGACTCTGGAAGGCATGAATGAAGTAAATTCAGAAGGCTTCCTGAAGATAGATGGATAGATAGATGGATAGATAGATGGATAGATATAGGTAGTAGTAGTAGTAGCAGCAGCAGTAGTTGTTTTGGGGTGTGTGAAATTGAGATTACTTGGTGAGGAGAGAAGAGGAATAAGACAGAAACATACAGGACAAAGGGAAGGAAAATTTAGGAATA
>VXAA01004600.1:10781-30545 GCA_013399115.1 Anseranas semipalmata | reverse complement strand
TTCTGGTACCCTCCGGAATGTACAATTCTGGTACTCCCCAGATTGGGTTACTGTCCAGGCTCCACGATCAGGGAATGCCTGTTTGTACTCACCCATTATGCCCGTTGCCCACTGACAGTGGAGGACTGATGTAACCTTAGTTAATCTTGAACCATAGCTGAGTTGGGGAAAAAGCTACTCCACCACAGAGATCAAGCGTTACAGCATGCTGTGGAACTCAAATAGGCTTTTCTCCAGGTGCTGTATTTATAAGTTAAAATGGTTTTCTCATAGTCAAACTCAGATTCCTTACCATGATCTGGAACTCCAATATGCAAGGAACAGTCCCATCGAGGCCTACTGTGGCTCATAAGCCTGAGCAAGATCTACGTCAAGTGCAGAAATAGAGCATACCCACCACAGAGCCAATGTTTGGTTTTAATGAGGAAGTTATGATTTCCAGGTGTATCTAAATTTCTATGAAACCTCGTTCTACAGCCCCACCATATGCCATAGAAGTGTCATGAACTTCACATCACTTGAGTTGTAGGACTTAAAACGTGTAACTGGACTGTCAAAGTGGTTGTTTCTTACAAATTTTTAAGAATGGAAATCTGGCTGATTTGAAAGGTGAAAGAAAGTGTGATTAAGTGAGTGTTTGCAGTCCACTGGAAAACCACAGAAAATTGCTCCAGACCAAAAACCTAGTTTCGGCCAAAGCAGCATAAAATGTGATTCCACTAGTGTAAATTTCCTGTGAAGGACAGGTTCACAGGCTTGTCTTATCAATAGAGGTGAAGCCAAAAACTACTGTTAAAACAGCATTACAGTCACTGTGTGTGAATGTTAGGTATAAACCAGTTCACTAAGCGCGTGTGATCAGCACATCTTTATGCTGTCTCATGTTATGACCAAATCAAAAAAGATACTGATCTGTACAGCTTTTAGCTGTTTTTTTGATTAATTCAAGCCATCATGCTAGTTAGGTGTGATATAATTGTGTTTTCACTCCCATATATAAGTCAAAAATACTACTCAAAGAACAGAGAGAAAAAAAGGGGAAAACGTTGCAATTATTTGTATGTTTATGAAATGGAAAGTATTTGCAAGAACATTTTCAGATGCCATTTTACTTTTCATCTTCCAGTTACAATGAGAAAGATTTTTAATTTCATGTCCTTGGAATTCTGGTTTCTGGGTTTGCAGAAATAGAAAAGTAACATTGTCTTGATTAGTAAAATTTCTTGAGCATAATGAAAAAGTTAACTTCAAAATAAATCTGAAAGCAAGAAAGTTTAGCAGATTCCTTCCTAAACAATTCCTATTCTTAGTAATTCCTATTATGTGGAATTATTTGCGTCTGCTTTATTTATTTCACCAGGAAATATTTCAACTTTAAGGAGAGCAGCACTCTCTTCAAATGACTCTGGTTTTTACCTAATGATCCAGTAAGTTAGTGATTGTTTGATGTGTACATATTGTGTTTCAGTGGGAAGTTGCCAAGACTTTTATTGAGTGGTAATATTTTCCTCTTGCTGGTTTTGGATTTCTCTGAGGATCAGCAGTTAACATAGCATTTTCTGTTACAATTAAATTAAAGTGCCAGAGATTTGTTTTTCCTTCATTCAATTTTTTAAATTGGGTAATTTCTTAAAAGGCTGTCTTAATATAGTAAATGCACTACCTCTGTGAATGAGGGACGCTAAATGATACATGGATTTTTGCCAACAGGGCTTTGTACAAAAGACTTTCTACATCAAATTTACATCCTGGCAGAAGTAATTTTAAATAGTGAGTTACAGAACAAACTAGTCTGCTGTTCACAAGTGCTAAGCTTGCTTACCTACATAGAGATATCCATCCCTACACCAAAAATCATAGAAATATGTAAAAATCCTTAAACTCAGAGGACTGATTGTAAGCAACTGTGAACTGGTCTCTGGCTGGTTTGTTAAGCAGCACTGTGTAGGTTTATAGTAGTTAAAGATCTGAGCTAAGTGGCTGTGCAAATGATCAGTTTTAAATTTCATTAATTCTGCTTCAACCTCTGAACCACTGTAATGGCAAGAAAATTTTGATTGATATATTTGTATACCCTAGTGACAGATTTTGAATTATGAGTAGGTGATTGTGACTTGCTGGGGTCTGTGGAAAAAAAAGTTGTTGAAATGTTGCAAGCCTGTCTGGCTTAGCCTGAGTTGCAATTTGTTATTAACTAGTGCGTTTGCAGATAGTCTTCAAGATTTCTCTCTCTGATGATGTGAAGAAATAACTGTAGACTGCTGCCCTCACCCTTCATGGCTTATGTCCTAGTTATATCGTACAGGGCCTTTTTTTGAAATCAAGCCTAAAAAAAAAAACAACGCAACTCTCCAGGTAGCTCGGAGCACTTGACTGCCAAAAAGGTAAAATTTCTGCAGAATAAAATATGTCCCTGAGCACCTTGTTTCTAGTGAAACATGAAGTTATCATTAAAAAAAAAAAAAAGAGATATTTTGATGTGGTTTCACCTCCCTTTATTTGGTTGTCCATAGTAAGAAAAATATTTAACAGAGAAAATGCAAAACACAGACAAAATGTTTAAAAGTTCTGCTTGTGATATACCTTTAAAAATACCGCTGAGAGGGCTAGTAATTCACACTAACACTTGGAGTCTTTCTTAGCACAGTCATCTAGTAGAGCTTATCAACAGATTCACGGAGAGCTAAAACCTAGAGAATGAAAAGCTCAGATGCAATAAAGTACTACTGGATCACAGTAGAAAATAATCTATAATCCTTGATAGTAAACCCTGTACTGCATGCTAAACACTTTCCTGATTTGGCCATAAAGGAGCTAGTTTTGGGTCTGTTATCGCATTCTGAACGATTCTGATCTTTGATTTACTGCAATATTTTTAAAGCAATATAGATAATATTTTATTATTAGGTTTAAATAGTTTATTTATGCACTGTTTCTTTTGGGCCCCTGTGGAGCTTGTAGAGCCATTCTGTCAGATGCAATAGAGATGGCCAGTAACAGACTATCCTTAAGCCAATATTGTGTAACCTAAGTAGACAAGAAGTAGTGGAACCAGAGAAGAGATTGTGAAATCTTATCCCAAGGCAGCAAGGTTTGCAGCCAAAGAATCACTCAGGTTTCTTACACATCTGTCGCTGAACTGCTATGCCATATTGCTCTTGCGGGATGATACATTCTTATATTATATGGTGTTATGCTTTGATGCTTGTAGTCCCATCTATAAAACCCTAGGTGCTGGGTGAAAATTTCAGCCTGCTACTGGGTGGAAATTTAAGAAATATTGGAAGTAATTGATGTCTCTTATTTTAAGACATGGTCACTTGTCTTGGATTTTTTTTTTTTTTTTGGATGGGACTCAATTTTGCCTTTTTTATGCAAACCACGTAGTGTTTGTAAATAATGCCTTGAATAAATTGCATATAGGCACATGGAATCAATGTTATTGTTTACCAAGCAAAATTTTCATTGCTGAGAAAAAGAGCGGTACACTTAAGACTGAAAATATGAAAAGGACATAATTTTCATTTTTCTGCTAGTGCAAGAATACTTCCTACTGTTTACTTAACTATGAATTGACTAGATCAGTCTAAAATGCATTTATTGTCCAAGCACTTCCAGTTTTGAAGATGAGAAAATCTGTTGGCAGTCTTGACAGAAAGAGGAAACGTGCAGAGCAGAAGCAGTGCTTGCTCTTCATCTGTCCAAGGTGACCAATTAAAGCATCCTATCCGTCTATTTAACATATTGAAATTAAAGAGCCAAGCTATTTAATTCATTAATGTTGCTATTAATTATGTATCAAGCATTGATAGTGTATTAAATTGTGTATAGGATCCAAAGGAAAGACACGATTCCTTCCGTAAGAGCCCACAGTCTTAACCGAGAGAGTCACGCAGACCCCGCCAGTACACGTGAGCAGCCCCAGAGGAAGGTCCACCTTAAGAGCAGTCTGGGAATTTCATTTGTTTTATTTATGTAGTGGGTATTCTGGTGACACAGAATTTGCAAGAGTACACAGAATGATTGATCGTGTTGAAACCTGGGCATGTAACCTTACAAGGTTCTATGAGCCATGTGTTAGAGCTGATATGCAAAGGTGTCTGAAGGGAGGAGAGAAGCAAAGGAGAATTTTCTCTCTATTAGACAGAATCCATTAGAAATTCACAGCTTCTAGACTAAACTATGACCCATACTGCTTTTTTTATGTGACAATATTTACATAAAGGAGCCAGGAGGCTCTCCTTTCTGTAGGAGACTACAGAAATATTTGAGGCTTCTAGCTGATCTTTCTTCAGTGTATTCTTGCACAGCAACTGCAGTTATTTCCTGTGATTGCCAGGGGTACTTTCAGTAGCAGGTATCAGAAATCAGAGTTTGCCGTAGTGGTATTTCCCTAACTGGTACCTGTAAACGCTGATATGTGTGTGTATGTGTGTGTGTATATATTACATATATATATATGTTTGCAGAGAAGATACCTAAATCACGTTCATATGCAAATTAAATAGATCTATATCTATTTCTGGAAGCAAGAAAAATGAAGTCTTCTGAATTTTGCTAAAGAAACATCTGAATTCTTATGTATAGACTATTAGTTCCGGTAAATCATATGCCTGCAGTGTGGGACTTAGTATTCACGTTGGCAGAAGATCTGGCCTTTTTCATACAGAAGTGTTATACTCCAGTAAAACATCTGAACTACTAGAATGTCGTACATTAAAATCTTTGTACAAGTTATCTTTCTGCACTTTCCACCACCAAATTTAGTAAAACCTTACTTGGGCATATATATTTTATACTTTTGTGTTTTAGCTCAAGTGTTGTAAGTGACAATAGATCATTTTATTTTTAATTATATTCATCCTTCTAAATTCTTTTCAGCATCATGTATTAACATGTGAGCAAAGTATACTGAGTAATAGTATTGCAGATTTGTGTTACTCTAGATTACAGTATGGAAAAAAATGAGAAATGGCCTCTGAGTAAAAGAGCTGAGAGAATATTGGATTCAAAATAAACAATATCTCCACTTCAGTACAAGGCCATATTGCCTCTAGTATGTTACTAATGTTTTCACTTGCTGAAGATTTCACCTTCTAACAGAAAGTCAGCAGATCAGTAGATAGAAAGAAGCTAATTAAGTACTGTATATACTGGTTATAGGTGGAAATATACTTAAATGATGATGGAGAACCAAGGGCCTGAAAGACCACTTGGTTTCAAATGGTCTGTTTAAATCATATTAAGCAGATTGGAGCCAAGTAAAGGAAACAGTTCTGTTAATTTAGTCTGAGCCTAATGTTTTTTTTATCTTTACAGCACCAAGCAGTATCAGACCAGCAGGAGGTCACACTAATGATTTGATGCATGATGGAGAGTACCACAGGATTTACAACCGTTACCAGGTGAAAATAGCAACATAGCCTTTATTCACTGAAATTATTTCTGGGATTCTTACTTCTAGGCATAAATCGTAGAATCATGGAAACAGAGAATGATTTGGGTTGGAACGGACCTTAAAGATGATAGAATCATAGAATGGTTTGGGTTGGAAGGGACCATAAGGATCACCTGGCTCCAACCCCCTGACACGGGCAGGGACACCTCCCACTGGACCAGGTTGCCCAAAGCCCCATCCAGCCTGGCCTTGAACACTTCCAGGGATGGGGCATCCACAGCTTCTCTGTGCAACCTGTTCCAGTGCCTCACCGCCCTCAGAGTAAAGAGTTTCTTCTTAATGTCTAATCTGAACCTACCCTCTTTTAGTTTAAAGCCATTACCTCTTGTCCTATCACTACGCTCCCTGATGAAAGAGTCCCTCCCCATCTTTCCTGTAGGCACACTTTAAGTACTGAAAGGCCACTATACGGTCTCCCTGGAGCCTTCTCTTCTCTAGGCTGAACTCCAATTCCCTCAGCCTGTCTTCGCAGAAGAGGTGCTCCAGTCCCCTGATCATCTTTGTGGCCCTCCTCCGGACCCGCTCCAACAGGTCCATGTCTTTCTTGTGCTGGGGGTCCCAGAGCTGAACACAGTTCTCAAGATGGGGTCTCACAAGAGCAGAGTGGAGGGGGAGAATGAAGTTGAAGTCTGGAACAAAAAGCTTTCAATAGCGAAAAAGAGAAGGTAACTACACTGTGGAGCATATGGGGGATCTTTAAAGGATTCTTTAAAAATCCTTTAAGTCACTTCAGACTTTCCAGTTCCTAAAGGGAAAGTGGTGAGATACTGTGACGAGGATAAGGTGGAGAGGCAGGTTCGCTCTTTTTACCACCGTTTTCATTTCTCAGTAGTGAAGTCTAGATACGAAATCTATCTTTTGGGATGAGAAGTCAAGATCCTTCTTCTCAAAAATGCTAAACTTCTCTTTTCTCAGAGCTTACTATAAATGTAATCAGCCCTATTTTAAGAGCTTGGTAACCTGGATGTGGGATGACCAATTTCTGCACACTGGGAGAGTGCCATAGGGGGTATGGTCGGTGACATTTTTCACCAATGATCTGTTAAGTATCTGATGTAATTATAAAGATTTGATGATGGATCATCTCTCCTATTACTTGGCTAACAAAGGGCAGGTATCCACCAAATAAAGAAAAAAACTTTGATAAAGTAAGGTGAGATGCACAGAGACCATGGATGAGTTAGGAACCTTAAGTGTTTCTTAAGTCCTGCTCCATGCTATGCTTATAAGGTGGTTATAACCCCTTCCCAAAAACTGTAAAATGAGTGGTGGGTTCAATGGAAAATACAGCATGGAAATATGAAATTAATGAATAATGAAATTATGTGCACAAGGAGGGTGAATTAAAGTTACACTGGTATCTCAAAATTTTTGACTCCTTAACTCTAACATACAGTTTTGCTGGTCCCGTTCATGTTAGCTCAACTGTATAAATGTTCCACACCTTCCTTTGTATATGATTTTAGTGAATTTTAGATATTTTTTTCTCTGCCTGGTGAATGTTTAGAAAAAGAAAAAAAAGTCAGTCCCAAGAATCTCATTTCATTGTTGTACGTTTTTTCTGCCATATATCACAGCATAGTTATGTCACAAGAGAATACTATGAAAATAAACATTTTAAAAGAGTTGCATCTAAAGCACAAAGTATCTTTTCAAAAATTCTGTAACCCAATTTTGTTTCTGATTTAAAACGTGGGTGCCTTCTTTTCCAAACAGTAAAAACTCCACTCTGTGGAGAAAAGAAAGGAAGACCAAATCAAACACTCAAATCTTTTTAGTTTGCACAGCATGTTACACTTTATGCAGAAGGAGCCACTTGAAATTCAAAACAGCACTTCATACTTAATCACCTTCCACACTGCACAGGGTGTGCTAACATTTGTGCTTATCTAAGGAGCAGTTATATACATGGGAATGAAGAATTATTTGACACTAATACAAACTAATACCCATGTGAGTCGCACAAGACTACAGCCAAATAAAAAGCTTCTAACTTTTAGGATCATCTTCTGTCTATAGGAACGCCAGATTTCCACTGATGCATGAGGGCATCTGAAGACACAACTGAGTCCCCCATTTCAAAGAACTTCAGCTGACTGGCAATGTATGAAAAAGTGGACATGATAGTTTTGTGTTGAACTGTGTGTAGCTGATGTATTTCAGATAGTCTTAACAGACACAAGTGAGAAGAAAATTAATCTGTATTAATCTGCAAATACAATGAAGAGATAGAACCATTACTTAATTCCACCGATTTAGTCATAATATTGGATCAAGTAACTCAAAGGGTCAAAGTCTCTCTTCAGAAAGAAGCCCTAATGGACTCTATGGATCCCCTGGACAAAAGTTAATTTGGACTAGGTTTGTAAAGCAAATATTGCCAGAGTATATGAAGAGACGTGTTCTGACATCTTCATATGGTATGCATTTGAAGAAAATCAGTTGAATTTGTAACAATTCTGATATATTTTTGTACTTAATATTAGATTCTATAAATAGGAACACATCAATAAATTTCTTTGGCAGTGGAAGATTGTCTTATGTACAGTACTTAATAGCATTTAATCCAATCAAGGTTAAAAGTCCAAATGATGAAATAATAGGTAATTCTGTCTCTTCAAATATCTGGGCATTGTCCAGAATGTCCACGTGTGTTTTGTTAAGTTCCTTTCAGTGTCCAGTTTTTGGTAATTCAACAAATGAATTGCATTTTCTTATATGCTTATTAAAACCTTGGAGGAAAATATCCCTTTCATACTGTACCTTATTGAAAGGCAAATATGATCTTCGTCTTCTTACGGAAATCATATCTATACTCTTTGGGATTATCTTTAACTCATTACAGATAAGAGGTTTTTTAATATAATATATTCTCTATTCTGTACTTTTTAATAGAAAATGTAAATGCTCATTCCTTATCAAAAGTGTCATTCATAACATTTTTATTTAATTTTCCTGCCAATTAAATTTATTCTTCTGAAAGATTTAATATATATAGTAATTATTTTGAGTCTTGATGCAATCATTCTGAGTATAAAATAAGAACTTCGGCGAAGTTTTTCATACATCTGTATATCTCTTTCTCTCTCTTGCTCGTTTCAGGTCCTGGGTGGATTCAAGGTGATAAGCCCTTGAGAAAACCATAATGTGATTATCTTGCAGAGAGGTGGTAGAGTAAATAAGATTATCCATAACAAGCTTAGTCCCTGATGAGTTCAAGCTGTGCTGATACAGAAAGTCCTGACACAATTGTAAGGTAATAACAGAAAAAGTATGTGTTTGCAAAGGAGAGAATACTGCTTGAACTATGAAACCTTCCATGATTAATGCAAATGCACCTATAGCCTTTTATTTATAAGCTTCACTATGTTTTCTAAACCTCTTTCATAGAATATTTTATTGCAGACTTTTAAGTCTCTTAATTTGTATCGATTAAGATGTATTAAGATCAATAATCAATATTACTTAGTGTGAGCAATTTTATCTAAATTTATTTTTTTTCTTCTTTTTTTTTTTTTTTGGCTTTAAGGGTGTTTTAACATTTGTCTGAGTTTGGAGTTATCCCTCATCTATGTTTGTAAATGAATAGTTTTGATTAATTGTGTTCATATGATCGTGTAGATTGTAACAATAAACCAGAGGATACAGGCTGTCTTCCTAGACCATGAAGGCAGCTACTAAATGTTATCTACACTAACCTTACAACGGGGACAGTCAGCATTATTTGTTTGTATTTTTTTTAAGCAACATCCATTTTTGAGTTTCTTGTTTTAATCCGTCTTTGACTGCAATAGTTCAAACACCTGTTCCTCTTCTTTTTTCTTCTCCAACTCCACTAGAATTAGTTGAAAAATGATTGCTGTGAAAGGTAATCTAATCTTCACTACTTAATTTAGTCTTTTGGATAAAAAGGAACATATTTGACTGTTCTATCTTATAAACCAGTGTCAAGTAATGAGAAACTTAGTTTGTTATGATTAGTTTTCTAATACTTCTGATGTGAAAAAACAGCATATACAGAAATCAAAAGGTTTGTTAAGTATCAAAAGGAAGTATACACAATTTCAGTCAATATATTAAAAAAAAAAAAATCAGTGCCAAGTTTTTTAAATACTGGTAACAGACCCAGCTTGCTACTTGATTTCCAGAAGCTTAGTGTACAGTTTTTTTTAAAGACCATTGGCTATTTGGTCATGTCATAGTGTAGGCACTCTGAGGCTGGAGGCATTTTTGGCTAAAGAATCCAGTTTTGGATAATCGGTTTAGAGCCTAAGAAAATCCTCCAGGTCATGATAAAATCCGTTTTTTCTAAATGATATCTAATGTGGGAACTATATGATTTCAGAGACATTGTTGCTTTGGGCTATCCACTGTGCCAAGGAAAGAAAATATTTTAATTAAAAATACAGTGTCTATAAGGCTCGGTTGTGAGCTGATAACCAAAGAAAATATGTATTTGTTATTAATATAATACAGTAAAATGCATAACTTTAAAGACTGCAAGTGAGGTATGTGAAATAAATATCTGTGAAGAAAGTAAAAGATCCAGCTAAGAAAAAAAAGGACACATGAAATAACTCAATCAGTATTCTGTAGAATTTATTTCTTTAAAAAATATATATATATAAAGAAGTCAACATCTGGACAGAACAGTGAGAACTTAATGACATTGCATTACAGGTTTTATATCCTAGAGCATCATTCTATTATAAAATAGTGGAGGAAATGTCAGAACTTTACATGCAGTTCATCACAAGTTGTTATATATTGTAAGGTTGTACTTAGCATACATCTAAGATTTTGTCAGTGATACCATCTAATTTAAATAGAGATCATTTTGATTTCAGGCATCTCAAAGCTAGAACAGTTTATAGCAGAAAATGAAACATAATATATTCACATATTTATATGCTCATATTTTTTGTTTGAAAAGGTACGCTGGAAGTGGATATCTCAGATCCATATGAGATATTTCATATGCAGTGATATCTTTGCAGTTGTGTGGTGTGAGCGAGGTCAGAATCAGACTCCTCTTGTTCAAAGGAACTAACAAGTTGCTGTTAGTAGACCGCTGCTGAGGCTTTGGACAGCCTGTTCATTAGTGTCTGCAGAGAAATACTTGGCCATATAGACAATCGACATCCATGGTGAGGTTACATAGCTGCCACCTGGTACTCTAATGAGATTGAAGGCAATTAAAAATAATTACCACTGCAAACTCATTAAAATTCTGTAGATTTGTTCAAATCTAGCCCCTCATAATTGCTGCAGAACATTTTAGTGTACCTCAAAAATCAGAGTGAAACTCAACTATCATATTTTAAATCGGGAACTGAGAGAGAAAAAGAATCGTGAAGGTTTATTTCAAGGAAGAAGAAAAGATACTTATTAACTGCAAAACATTGCAGTATGGTATTGAGAAGGTTAGCATTCACATATTATTGCAATATCAGGGGTTTCATCATCTAACCACATTTGAAAGTCTTTCTGTACATTGCTCCCAGGTTAAATTTTTTTGATATGTATGTACACATACACATTTTTTGGTCTTAGTGCTTTGAAAAGTAAAACTATCAGGAAGTTTTTAAGTTTTCAAGGCAACTTAACAGACAATATAATGAAAAGTTAATAAAGGAAGAAAAAGCATATAACTTACAATGCAATAGTTTCCATATTATTGTTTACTAGCGGTGTCATGAGAGAATTCACAGCTTTTTGTGGCATCTTGTGTAAGGACCCTGATTTCAATGACTATGGGAAAATAATTGTTTTTCCAGGTAGGAAAGACCCTGCTTCTAAACAGCTAAGCAGTAAGTGCTGCCACTTACATAGCAGGAACTTTTAGAGATCAATACATCTCTTTTTGGGGGTCAGCCTAATGCCCTTTTGCAAATAATGCATTGGTGAATTCATGAGGCTGTTACTGATAGGACTCTTTTTAAAAGAACTGTTTATCCAAGCCCGTAAAGACATTACAGGATCCCACTTCTATCAGCCAAGGTCAATCACATACCCTATATTAAGTTACACTAACTAAACGTAATGGTTCTTTCTGGTCTGAAAAGATCTCCAAAGCTAGAATAATAAAGTTGGGTGTCATTAACTAGATCTCAGAAATATGTTGATGAAGTGAGTTATTTATTTTGATTTTTCTGTATTCTTGTTCTAAGCATTTTAGCCAGACAGGAAATAAAGAGCACACAGCATGCTTTATACAATATACATATACGATACCCTGCATATAGTGTCAGCCAGAAGTCAGAATCTAGCTTATAAACAGTACAAACCATGGAATACTTGCACAGTCACAGTTTTGCAACAAGAATGGTTTATGAAGACTTTGAAAAAGAAACAAATTACCTTTAATATTTAAAACGTTTTGGTGCTGTACATTAATCTGAAGTTCTGTGGCATCTGGGAGGCACCTAACTCCTGAGATACCAAGTGTCTGCAAGGATAAGGAACATTTTGCAAGGAAGGCGAATAAAAAATAAGATTAGACAGATTGGTGGGGTAGGAATGGGAGTTTTGCCAACTTTTAAGAGTGAGGAGGCTGGCCTCCAGGTGGGACTTTACTGCAGTCTAGGTACAGACTTCCTGCATCCCCTTACACAAGACATTGATCTTCTGGCCTTCAGTTTTCTAAAGATATAATGCAGGTACAGTAATGACCAATTGAAATGTGAGAGAAACTGAAAAAGCTGCAGGTATAGTTCACACAATTCATCCTCTGTTATGGTAGAGTTATACTATCATAAAGCTGCTGGAGGTATGACCATAACCTAGGCAGTTATGACTGGGCTGGTTACATGGTTCTATACAAGAAATTTCATTTTTTTCATTCTAGTTATATATTTTTATTTAATATTATTTGACAAATTCTGTACAGTGTTATGAAGAAATGCTGTACCTTAAACCAGAATTTTAATAAGACAATATTCAACTCCAGAAATTTTCAGATTCTAGTTCCTCATTGTCGTAGCCATAATTTTCTTTTACATCTGCTTTCTCTTACAAAATAAATGTATCAATGCATGTGCCAGGGGATTGATTATTTTTCCTAAAGGCTATAATCTATTTTTCCCCATTTCACACTACAATTATTAATGATGGCACTATATTTTTGATTTTCTTTTTCTTAGAAATGCTTTAGTCTCCATATTAACAGAGACAAGTCATCACACTGCAAAAGCATTCTGTCATTTGTCATTACAGAGGACAATAGTAACATACTATACGCACTGTGTGCTTTGCTGTTGGTTTGTAGGTATCAGGTATAAAATCACATGCTATGTTGTGGCAGCCAGGAAGACAATACAATACATTTCATCGTTGCATGAGAATGTTCAGCAATATGTACAAGTTCAGAGTGAAACACTACCTTCTGTGGCCTTTTGTATTTATATTCAAAATGTTGCAGTTGCTGTGAGAGAACACAATAACAATAGCTGAACACAATTTCAGAGGTCTGATGAATTAGATTTTTCCTTGTCTGTCTTGAAAATGCTACATTCAGCAGTTTCAGCAATGGCAAGCTCATTTAATCAAATTAAGTGCCTTAGCCATCAGTGCCAACAACACTTCATAAGGCTTATGTACTAAAGTTTTCTGCTATTGCTAATCTGGCACGTGTCCCACACATTTTAGAGAATGACTGTAAGATGCAATAAATACTTGAGTCACCAAAGATAGACAGCAGGTTTCTACATTGTGGTGAGGAAGGATTAAAAATGTGAAGAGTTTTCTAGATTGGTACCTAGAATATTTTTCATCACCTATCCAAGAGCATTGTTCAGTTAATATAAGGTCACATTTCATTGTGTTTGTTCATCTTGAGATATAGTCACATTGACTTAAGTTGTATTTCTCTTGCAGCAAAGTGCTCCTCCCTGTTACTACACAGTGAGGAATCCATCCACCAGTGCATTTAAATGGTCCATGTTATTTTTTCTTTCGCCCCAAAAGGGCAGCCTTATGCAAACTGCTTGTTGACAGTGGTCCTTGGCCTGTGGTGGCTCTTAAAATATGCCCCAAACTGTTTGATTATTGGTGACTGATAATTGGCATGGCAAAAGCGGGCCGAAGGCTGTTCAACAGTCTGGGCTATTTCTGGAAGCGATGCAACATAAGGAGCCATAGAGAAGAAGAGTTGGTAGCAAGGACCTGACTTCCACATCATATGGGTTTCAAGGTCAGAGAGGTCATCTGGACCAGACTAGTGTCTGGTCCCCGGAACTGAAAGCCCCTTGGCATCCAAAACCTACCTTTAATTTCATTCAAAAAAATTCCCTTTCACCTTTTCCTGTTACTTTCCACAGTGAGAACCAGAGCATGGCTTGTGGGCATGACTGGAAGTTTTGTTTGAAAAGTGGACTTCTGATGGTAACTAGCATGCTGATGCAGATATACCCACAGAGGACCGTATTCCAGTGCCTGGGAATGCTCCCTGGCATTTTTTAAGGCAAATCTCATTTTTGTGTCACTGCAGTTCTGCAGGAGTCTATCTGGATGTTGTGTAAATAATTAGATCCATTACTGGGTTTCTTTTGTTTGTGCCTTAGCTTGCCTACTTGTTACTATTCTAGTGGGCTGCATGGAGTCAAAACACCAGCTGTAGGGGAGCAAAAGTAGGAAAAGAAGCGTGTACTTTGCAGAGATATCTGCAGAGAGAGTGCCAGTGTTCTTACAGAAACAGGGATGAGCTAGTCACTGGAAAACACTGACATGGTGCTTCTAACAAGGTTATTTCCTCAAGGCTAGTGTTAACATCAGATAAATGTTAGATTGTTAGAAAAAAAAGGATTTATTTATTTATTATTTTTTTAGAACAATAGAAAGTTTGTGAGTAGGCAAAAACTCTTTGGAAAGTGAATCTTCGGAAGGAGTCTCTCAACACCAGCACTACAGAATTAAGCAAGGGCCTCTGCAAGTTGTGGCTGAGAAAAGTGGGCTTGCATGGAGTTTGAGAGGTAGTGACTGGCAGATCAAACTTTCCCTTTGCCTTGGAAAGCAGGAATTTTGTCACTTACAGGAATGAGCTGTTTTAGTTTAAGTAGCAGCTAGCAAAGATACGTAGAGGGGAATAGCTTGCAAATACCAACTGAAAACTGGCTTATCATATTAACACAGTTGGAAAGGATGATACTACTAGGATCCGATTAAAGCATCACTTATGTATCCAGAAAGAACTTGTCAGATTTGAGTGTATCTGTTGGGGAATACATGCAGATATAAAATATTATTTGCTTTATAGATGTGTCCAAGAATAAGAAAAAACAGAAACAAGTGATAAAACACACTTTTTTTTTTTTAAATCTGAAGGGAATAATTATTGCATAACTGGTATTTAGAATTTATGAAGCTGAGAATGGCTTAATTAACTTAGAATTAAAAAGATTATCAAAGTTATCTCACTCTTAACAACCACAGTAAGTGAAGAAATGAGAACTTAAATTTGACAAATTCATACTGTAGCTGGCACACCACAATAGTTTCAGGAAAGGAAACAGCACTTTCTCTAGCAGAGACACAAGGTCAGCTGATGTCAATAAAGATGTGCCAATCTATGCCACATGGAAATAATGAATTTTAGTTCTGCTTTAAGCAGAATCCTAGAGCAGTTCTGAATATCACAAGATAAAAATGCCCCCCAAAATACACAAGGCAGTTATAAATGTTCCATGGATGGCCGTGACCATCTCACATACAAGCTGAAAATTGTTGAGACTTTAATTTGTGTAATTTGAGAGTATCCCTTAAAAGTGAATGGGACTTTGCTTCTACAGAACATCATGAAATTCACTAGAATCGTAGCAAGTACCTCCACATTAAGAATGATACCTGTTTTGTGGGCTTTTGAGCCATTTTATGCCACTTAATAGGAAATATAGAGAGCTATAACCTCAAGCCTAATCAGGTCACTTTGCATTGCTGGAAAAGGATAACTTCAATTTAGTATTTAATCAGAAAACAAATTCACCTCTGTGTAATAAGAAGCCTAACAGGGGAAATGAGCAGATTGACCCAAAGTCCTCGCTGACTTCTGTGAGTTTTTAGGGCTGTGGTCCTTCTTTTGAACCCAACATTCAAAACTTTACTGGCAAAAAAATAGTTTGTAACATGGTAAAAATAGGTAGGAAACAAGTCTGTCTTTTTATTGCAGATAAGCTGTGCTAAATACCAAATCCAAGCATGAAGAAACAACATGGAAAAGGTCTTCCTTGTATTATTCTGTTTTGGGATTTACTGAAAAAAGGAAATCAAAATTAAGTAGGTCTAAGGCAACATGAAGTTTTCAGTATTCAAAGGAGAAATATCAGAGGCACACCAATTAGGCTTTAAATTTCTTCATTTTACTCTTAAAAACATACACAGATAAATTGTTTTAATGAACAGACAGATGCTGCTGGTTAAATCTAGGTCTCCTGTAACTCAGAATATACAAACGCGAGCACTCACAGCAAAGAAACAGTTAATTGGCTTCAATTTCATCACACAAGTTTACCAGGCATTTGGGGGAGATTGCATGATTTGTTTACTTGGATACTCTCACTTACCTAATTTAATAGAGCTAAGCCAAAGGGTAACATTCTACAGTAGCAATATTGAGAAAGGTTGAGTATCTTACTTTAGAACTCTTCAAATTTCCATAAAAAATATTTTTTAAACAGTGATTAACTAAGAAAGGATTTGAGTATGTATGTCTAGATATTGGATCATGCTTAAAGTTAATAAAACGGCATGCTCAAAAAAAAAAACAGTAATGTTATTAAAATGAAAAGGAGGGAAAATCTGCTTTCTTCACAGTTGTTCTCCCAATATTTATGGAAAATGGTACAAAGTAGTAATTACGTTTTTCACTCTCCAAAAATGCAAATTTTCCTCCAAAAGAAAGGAAAAACGTATTCATGCTGCATGTGCACAGGAAAAAAAAAATCATACAATTTCAAGTAAAGATTTTTATTTTAAATATTTTTGTTTCTTGTGATTAGTTCTAGTATTTGTTTGGTTTTAGACTAGACCCCCTAGAAAGTAAAATTTTGCTGTAGAAAAGCTACACAAAAGCTGCAACGCTGTTAGAGCAGTAGTAGTTTTCATTGTATGTTCTTTTTCTGCTGGTTTACCTTGTTGAGTAACTCAGTTATTCTCTTGGGCTTTGAGCTTTAGAACCTGGTTGTGGAAAATTATGAATTCACAGCATGTAGCCAACTTCTATTAAAAAAAAAAAAAACCACAAATTTTGGGACTCCAGTGGAATATGAAGGTTAGAAAAGAAAAATCTATCATCCTTTGAGCTCTTTTCATGAGTGGAGTGAGCTAAGGTCTTTCACCATCCTCCTGGTTCTTCTGTGTATCAAGAAAGCATGCCTATGTGCCAAGTAACTGGCAGGGAACAGAGCTCAAAGTTGCTCAGGAAGCAATACAAAAAGTATGTTAGGTTTTGACAAGTTTACATAAAACCTCCTGATGACAAATCTCTCCTAAAAGTTTTTTTATTAGTAGTAAATTGCTGTTACAGCTTTCAATTACGCTCTTGAATTTAAAGTTGAATTTAAAGTCTATTGTGTTCTCAAATACATGGATCTAGAAGTCAAACATTATCCAAGAGTTGTAGAGAAATCTTGGAGGGTAATGTATGAAGATACGCTGGATAGTGTCAGACTACTTTTGCAGAATAAGAAAACAGTCACTGAATTTTTACTTTCTGAAAGAACAATACAACCACACTTTCAAAGCATATCATTAAGAGTTTTGGATAATCACCCAAAATTTACTTCAAATATTCAAATAAGGAAACTTTGAAAAGATTTCTAAATCAATATCTATTTTTTTCTTTGCTTTCCCTTTATTCATGAATCGAATGGACTTACGTTTGATATCAGGTTGCCAACTTAGCTTCTTTATCTCCTCACCACAAAAGGATTTCAGATTTCAGATTTAGATCTACCCAGCCTCCCCTTCCCTCCTCCCTTGGCAGGATCTGGCACTAAATTATAAAGTGTTTATTAATTTTATTGCTTAATGTGAAAACTTGCAACATTAAAACTTCTCTGCCTGAGACATCAAACAAACACATTACTGCAGGGTAAGAAGTCACTGTGTGTTGGCAGGTCCACAATAAATATTTATTTGAGTGCTCTTAGCCTGTGGCAAGTACAACTTAATTTAAGTTAGCATGAAAGAAGGCTAAGCAAACTCAATTTATTTTGCATTTGCCATGAGCTAAAAGAATTCACAGTGGACAGTTACTGTAGATCAGCTGATGAGTTTGTGAAAGTGATTCTTTTGTCTGTTAGATTGGTGTGAAATCTAATTTTCTCCGGTGTGAAATCAGAGAACAATGAGGATAAAAATCTGCAATTCTGATATTGCATAATATCAGTATCCCATTAAGTCATCCATCCTCTGTAAACTTAGGGTGAAATACTAGACCAAATGAATTTAACATGAAGGAAAAGAGGCTTGGAGAGGCATTCTTTGGGGTGGGCATTGTTCACTTTTTAAACTGAAGTCAGAATTTTCCCAAGTGGCTCTTATATTGCTAAGTAAACATAAGAAAACAAAAAGCAAAGACAGTACTTCTGTCTTTTCAAGTAAAATCATAGATTTATAAATATAATGAATAGGACTGCATAAAACACCAACTCTTTCTCCCTGGAAGTCAGTGCAAATGTGCCAATGATATCACTGTGAGCAAAGGTATGTTCCTGCTCAGTGTCTGTTCCTTGGCTCCTCTCAGTTTTGCTCAGCTGTGCATAGCCATTCAAATCTGCTCTTGAAATTGTAGCATTCTGGAGTGTGAAAATAGGGTGGTTGTTGCTTTTCTTGCTCACATGTGAACACAAAGTACATTTCCTAACAGAGAATGTATCTTATAGAATATTCTATGGAAAAATTCTACAATGTGAGGCTTTGCAATTTCGTGAGTGGCAGAAGTAAAACAAGAAAAAAGGATTTCTGGCTTCAACAAAGCTAATGGCTAATTTTTAAGGCTGTCAAGAGGGAAAGAATGTCTCCCTCAATTTTCACATATATCTGTATTTTTCTCCCCAAAGGATTTTCCAGTGTGAGCATAGTGCAGAAGTCACTGCAGAAAGTTTGACAACTGGTGCCATTAGAAGATGTCAGACTGTGAGTTCATAATGGTGATTTTCACTCTTAACATCTACTAATCAATACAGTTGTTACAGACTTTCTGAGCTGCACATTATATAAGTGAGGGGTAGCATGACTTGGGCCACGTAACATGTCATGTTTGAAAAGCAGGGCTATGACATGTTTCTTTGCTGGCTGCCACACAATTCTGCAACCCATTCTGCTTTCCTTTGACATGGGCTACAAGAACTACATTTCCATTGGCCCTGCCAAGGGCATGTCATGACACTAAAAGATCTTAATTTGTATGGTGGACACAGTCTTACTCTGTTCAGACTTCAGGCCAATCAAACCCAAGCCTTTTCTGGTCTGGAAGACAGAAACAGCATCATTATTCCAAAATTACAAGACATAGTAGAGTGCACATGATATTACCTGAGACTTATTTTTGTATAAGCAGAGCTGACCAGAAAATAGAAAGAAACACCTGCATTTCTTCAGAGTATAGGCAGATGAAGGCCACTGGGGCAGCTGCCTTCAAGACTATTACAGATACACTGTGATGTGAGAGGTGTCTGAAATTATGGCTTTTCTAGTCAATGTCTTCTTGTTAGACTGAAATGAGACTTGTTTTGCCTTCCCCTACAACCTATTAACTGCAGAATTGTGAACTTTGATCCGTGGAGCTCGCTGTTGGCTGAAGACTCGCCAGGCACCTGAGATTCCTGGATCGAGGCTGGAAGCCCCTCTGGAAGAGGAGGATAGGGAGGAGGATCAGTTGTTGCATTAAAGGGTAAAGAAGTTTGGCAGGAACTAAACACCCTTGCATTCCAGCTTGTCCTCAGATATGAGAGGGGCTGGGGCGGCTGGGCTTAGATTCTGAGTGATGCCCAATTCGGCACTATAAGTCCAGTCACATTCAATATATTGAACTACCACCATCACGGATGCACAAATAGCGCGATACGCCTTCAATTTAGTAGATTAATGACTGGTGCAGTTTATTGGAGGAACAGGAGTACAAGTTCTTTTGGATTGCCAGTGATAAATACAGTCTGCAAAGCACGTGCAAATACCAAGAATATAACTAACACAACCAACTGCAAATGAGTTAACTCATGAAACAACTCTCTAGAGACTGTTAGGTTTCCCGGGAAAGCACTCAGTATAACCGAGGGTTCGAATCTCACCCAGTAGGCGTCCCTACTGGG
>VXAA01004600.1:0-10654 GCA_013399115.1 Anseranas semipalmata | reverse complement strand
AAAGGAAAGCTGCTGGCCCAGGGCTGGCTATGCAGTTTATCAGTTCTTTAATACCATCAAGTTCCCCATCCCTGCAGTGATATCACAGAGCCTGGCTGCGGTGTTTCCACCCCAATCCACCCTCCGTGCTATTTCTCTTAGAGTCAGCACACCAAGCTCACCTGGTGTTGCCATTATCGAAGGTTGCAGGTTATGTTGCCGAGGGGACTATCATGGAACAGATTCCTTGCATATCTACCTCATCTTGCCCTGGAAGTCTCGTCAACGCTATACCTTCTCTTAAGATGTGGACGTACCTTTAGTCTCAGTAAGTCATCTCCAGCAATCATTCCACATCAGTTTGATATTTTGCTTTAAAAAGGTCTATTATTCCTGGAGGAATACCATACTGTGTTCTTGCCAGCTTTACTCCAGGCTTAACAGAGAAAATACAAATATGATTTGAATGAAGGAGAAGACTGAGTGGTTACAAATTTGAAAAAAAATGTTGAAAATTTGACAAGATGCAATCTCAGAGGGGTTCTGATTTCCTCATGTATTTCTGAGCAGTAACTTGGGTGCAGCCTTGGTTGAATGTGTGGAAGAAATGACTCAGTTACCAGTACTGTGGACATTGGAGGTTACTAATGAGGCTGGGATGTATCCTCTGGGAACCTGTCTGTCATTCTACCGAGAAGGTGAAAGGAAGAAAATGTGTGGGAAGGGCTCACAACTTCCCTTTTAACTTACAAGTCCCTGTACTTATATTTTCATTCATTTTTTTGAAATGCTTTGAGATTGCTGATAGGACCTTCGCAGACCTGTCGGATCACTCTGCTCTTCTATTGAAGGTTCTTTGAGATGTTACTTTTCTACTTAGTTTCTTACCACAGCTGGATTTCAACTATACCTACCTTCATAGGTGTCAAAAGCTACACTATCTAAATTTTCTGGCTTTGCAGCCTGTAACAAGTCCCATACCAGAAATGGGGTCTACACTTTAAATTGTCTTTCAGCTTGTTGCCTACTCAGAATTTATATGTGACACAAAAGAGATTTCAGGGAACAGGACACTTTGGCTAAACTCTCATTGTGCAAATTTATCTATGATACTAAAACATGGAGCAAATTTTCAAATTCACTGATAACAGAACAGGTACATGAAAGCTTTAGATGTCAGTCTCTGCTACATACATATTGTATATAGAACATTAGAAGCTAAAGAAGGTTTTAAATTCTAACAACAAAAAGCTAATGATTTATGAGAGACGTTAAGAACATGAAGGATGCCTCACCTTCTGAAAAGCTGATAGGCAACTTAACTGCTGGGGTGCCATTACACTAATGTATATAAATTGTGTTTGGATCAAAGATGGTTCAGCTTCTGCCAGCTCAGAGAGTGGACAAAGCTGCTTCAACCATCTGCATCTAAGTTGTGGAACTGGAGCAAGGTTTTAATTGCTTTGCCTTTTAGTTTCCTCATCTATAAAAACAAAGATAGCATTACCTACATTAAAAAATACTGAATATTTACTATGAAAGAGCAAAATACTCATTGCAAAAGATTGTCCTACCCAAGAAAGAGAAGCTAACTGATAGACTGTTGAGTAACAGTAATTTGTTCTGTCTTTTTCTGCAGCTCTTAAGTTCATCATTCAGCATGTGACAGCTTCAGCAGGATGTAGACAGTCCCTTTGAACTGAAACATCCATAAATGAATGTTTAGGGCACTTTCCTGGATAAAAAGATTATCTTCAAGCAAATAGAAATGATGACTAAGATGCCTTACATCACAATGTGAGTAAATAAGCAGTTTGTCACTTGAAATGAAGAACTGGTTGGGAACATAACACTATGACTGGGTTGAGGGGTTGGGCATGGAGGGAAGTGCCTTGCTGCAATTAAATCAGAAGTTAAGAGAAGGAAAAAAGGTGAAAAAAGTTAAGTAAACTTCCCTGTTTCAAATTTTCTGTAAGAAACCAGGAGGCTGGTTTCACTTTTTGCAGGTTGCTTTTTCCAAATTCCTCCTTATATGCCTAAATAATTTCAAAGTCTTTAAGGGGCTCTTAGTGCAAGTTTAGGCATACAGTTTGAAGTTAACTTTCAAGACAGTCAAACTACTAGTTAGTTATGATGATCAAGTTCTTTCGTGGCTACAAAATGGGAGAAAGTCTAATTATGTTATGTATTCCACCTATATTTCTTCTGATAGCTTGGTAAAAGTTGCTGACAAAGCCTGGATACCAAAAGCGATGATACTCAAATTTGATCTTGTGTGATTCTTGTGGTGTACCGGGTTAGGCCAAATAGGTCAAATGCAGTTGCTAGGCTCTGATAACAACCCTAGCTGGTCAGAGGAGCAAAAGTGAGTTACAGTAATACTTGGATAGCCTGATGCTGCCCTAGAAAGGAAAACTGGAAATTTTGGAGTAAATGAGAAAGAACACCTTAAACTGTGCTGCAGAGAAGCCTGAATTCTATGAAAGAAAAAAAAAAAAGGCGAAGTTGATAATAAGCTTAAGGATTCAGGAAGACTATATGTATGTATGACTAGTATAAGTTAGTGGCATCTAGTAGAAGGCAATAGAAGTCACTCACTACCATTATAAATGTTGTATGCTAAATAAATTGCTAACCATAGAAAAATCTTTTCTGTTTTGCATAAATGAGAGGGAAAAGGCAGCTGAACCTAAAATGACCGACTGGAACACAAAAAGTAAAGACAGTTTTCATAACCCTTTCTCAGCACGAGTCAGAGGGTTTCTAGTTCATAACAGGATATGGACTGTGCTTAAGCCACATATCTTTGAGTGACACTATATCATTTACTTAAAACCAGTTTTTTTGGGGGGGGGAGGGAGGAAAGGGTAGGCAGGCACAGTTTCAGCCTTTTTCCCATTCCTTCACATTCTCTATTTTCATCATGTTAGATTCACACATTATCACCTCCTGGAACAACCGCGGAACTAAAAGCCATGTTCATTCATATATGTATGTTTTCATATATGTGTTATTTCAGCAGTAAACACAATTTTTCGCTTCTTTTCTGAAGATGCTCTGCCCATGGCAAATTGCTGCATCTCTGCTGATTAGCATAATTTTCTCCAGTGACCCATATCAAAGTGAAAGTGGAGTTTTAAAACTCTGTGTTAATATAATTTTTATCCAGCTAGTGCCTACAGCGCAGCTCTAGAAAGAGAGAAGATGGGGAGGGGAGGAGAAGAGGAAAGGGCAGGCTGTTTCTTAGTGAAGGATCCATGCAGAAGTTTCCTGTGTTACTGCTGCTATTCGGTCAGAAGAGCTCAGTACTTTTTTACTTCTGAATCTTGTAAACTTTTCCCAGAAGTGCTTCCTGAACTTTGTCCCTAACAAATAAGACAGGCGACTCTGTTTTATGTTTCAGTTCAAGGAAGCACTTAATTGTGCTATCACTATTAATAATTATTATTATTTTTTCTCACAGAACAACCAAGGGCAATATTTGATTGTGTTAAGCAGGTACTGTACAAATACAGATTTCAAATTCTATCAAATGAGTAGCTAGATAAGTCAACTACAAAAACAGGAAATGCAGCCAAAGAAGTTGAAAATAAAATTTATTTATTTTCTAAAGGGATAAAATATTCCTTTCTGCTGAATGAGCAGTGTCAGCCGGTTCTCTGATACTGTTTAGGCCATTCCCAACCTGGCTGATCTGGGAGCACCCCATTTTTTACAAAGAGGAAAAAGCCACAGCTCTCCATATGTCACTAGTCTAAACAGCAAGGATTCAGGTTTTGGGACACAGAGTGGAGTATATTTAATGACCTCAAATGCAGCCTCTGAGAGTACAGTTTAAGACTTCAGAATGAACTAAAATACAAATTTAGACATTCCTTCCTTCAAAATGAATGAATGAATGAATTAAAGACTTATTTTGCTTGTCTTTTCTGTGTAAATTTTCACATTTATTCTGTTTAATTTTTTATTCATACAGTAACCAGAGTTACATAAAAATAGATTTGAGTAGCTAATATAATTGCAAATTAATTAATGATCATTCCAACAGCTAAGAGATATAGTTGAAATAAGCTACCTAGAGTATTAAGTACTTACTGGATAGGTATATACATGAAACTGTGCACATTAAAATGGTGTATTACTGAGAAAACCTCTTCCTCAAAAAGGTTTTAAGTCATGCTCCCATATCTTTATATTAGTATAAGTTGCTGGAATCAGAAATTAGACATAACTATTATATCCCAATGCTAACCTAATGTAGTTATAGCATATAAATAAAAGTTGTTCACCTATCTTTAAACATATGGAAAACTATGTGTCTCCAGTCTGAGAAATAGTATGATCAAAGAGTCAGAAGAACAATACCCTTGCTTTCTTTAAAAGAGGAGGAAACATTTGTATTCAATCCACAAAATTCGTCTCACACAGAAAAAAAATCTGTGAAGTGTTACTATGAGGAAATACATGATAGCCAGCAGAACAACCAAGTTACAAAATGAGTAGGTGTGTACTTGAGAGGCATTTTTCAAATATATATATAGTATGAATTCTGTGTATCTGCGTTTAGGCTTTTCACACATTCAAGTGCTGCTTCATGAAAAGAGTCTGTACTTGTATGAGTGGCAGATTTAGGAAAGTAAAAATCCAAACTGCTACTGTATTGCTTACACTGTTACCTGTCCCTGTACTACTTATGTTCCTTGTGGCTTGTAGAGATGGTCAATGAGGATCTAACTGAGTTTATTATTCTATAGAAAGTTCTACTTAAGGCAGAAATTCATTTGCATCCTTATTTAACTATTTTGTATTTTAGGGCTGGAAAGTAAGGGAGACAACACATGACAGCAGCTGTGCCTGTTACAGTAGGAAAGCTTCATCTAAAGGAAAAGTGTTAAAATGCCAGAGAGAGCTTAAGGTGCTGAATGACTTCATCACACCAGAAGAGTGATACTCTAGCTAGGTCTCATCACTTGAAAATACCTCATCCACAGATCTTGCCCACTTGACTTTTCATTTAGTGGCTGATATTTGAGCAAGGCATCTTGAAATTTAAATAGCTCATATGAAAGTTATATCTGAAGGGTCTGATAAAACTGATGAGAAGATTCTTTGTATTCTGCTTACTATATATAACACAAAGAATGCCATAGCAATTATGAGACTATAGCTTTCCTCAAGTTCATGAAGATTTTGCTGTCAAAGTTTGATATCCTTTTGAGCCTCTAGGTAGAAAATCCTGGAGAAAAGGCAAGTTGTAGGTCAGTGCTCTGGAGCATGCTAAGAGCCTAAGAGCACTGTTAGTATGCTAGTCCTTTATACCTTCATGATGGTGTGTATTTTTGTGATGGCCTCTATTTTTTGAGGTTTAGCTTTTTTTTTGTGCTTGTGTCTGGGAGGGGTGGTGATTAGCTCATTTTCTTTGTTTATTCTTTTGGTCTCAGGCTTGCTGATTCCCTTTTGTGGGCCATGCATGGACTGTACAAAGGAAGAGCTGTAAGGACAGGTCTGTCAGTGTTATCAAACTGATTTGGTTGTGAACGTTGTGTTCCTTTACCTGACTACACTACTGGGTAACATCAGTTGCTTTTGATAATCAAAGATAATTGAAGTCTCCCATTCAATAGCCCTCAATCTTCCCAATGATTTAGGCTTTTGCTCAGGACCTCAAGGGGCACAGCTGGCAAATGGGAAAGAGATGTGCATGGATGTGGACAGGTTAAGGTGCTGGTATTGATCAGGCAGGGAAGTCTGGCAATACAAGGTCTGGCAGGCAGCAGAGACAGAGTTGTCCTCATCAGTGCTTCCCTAGACATGGCTGCAGAATCTGTTCAACAAGAGAGAACATCTGCTGCCACAGCAGGATCCACAATCACTGGCCAAGAAGCCCATTAAATCATTCCAGATGATGCCCGTGATTACAGATGTATCTCCAGCAACTTGAGAGTCCCACAGCATTTAAGCTTGTCTTTGCAAAGTTTAGGAGATAATACCATGTAACACCAATAGACTTTCTTAGGATTTCTCCACCACAAAACTAGTGATTGCTGAGTCTTTAGACTTGTTTTTCAGAGCAGAATTCTTCCAGAGGCTTCCCCATTTGCCTCTGACAGACAGGGCTCCTGCAGATAGGATGTGCTGATGCATTTCTGTGGTGGAAGGAAATTAATTTTTTATAGAGGGTTTAATGGTATCAGGTACAGATAGAAAAACATTTTGAATATCTTTATGGGCTGTCCACAAGTGGTCAAAGTGTAGACTGCACAAAGAAATCTTGGAGGAAACCATTGTTCTTGAAATAATATAGGAACAGGAATTTTTTTTTTCTTTTTTTTTAGTCAGTGAAATATTGTCTTAATGGCTCAGTTGTCTATTCCATTTAAAATGTTTCATGCCTTAACATATGTTTGAGGCTTTTTTGCCTTTACAACTAAAACAATTTTGAATGAATATGTTAGAAACATTTTCAGTACAAATATATACTTCAAGATGCACATTAATCACTTTCTTACACTGTAGAAGTGGAAGTTAATTTTTAATGGATAAACTTTTGAATCAGGACCTGACTGTTTAACTGAAGGCAGCTTTCAGTAACAATTGTTATTGTCATGATTCTTTGTTCCTAATGATGATAGAGTCAGATATGGCACCAGAATTTATTAGTGGCCAATTAATTCAGGAAACTTAAATCCCATGTAGAGATATTACATATATCATTGTGTATAGTGTTACCAGTATTGAGAATAAGGATTCCATCTGCAAATGACTTTTATATCCCTGGGTAGGCATGATTAAGAGATGATGTGTATACTATATGTCTTGGCTACAGTCCTGCAGAAATTATGCACTTTAAATATAGTCTGCTAGACTGTTACCTCTGAAGAAGCAAAATTAATATTTAAATACTATAAATTAATAAGTATATGGACACAGTGAAGATAAGCATTCATAGATTTAAAATATTTTCCTGGCCTCATTGATGCAATGTTGTTGAATAGCAGAAGGTCTTTTGATTCTGCTCAAACTGTAGGGTGTCACACAGGCAGCAGGAACCAGATTTCATTTTGCTCTTGGTGTATTTTAAAATAAATGTTTCTAGAATCTCTACTATATTCTTAACAATCTACTCAGCAGAAATTATTCTTGCTGATGCTGCATGCCATTTTAATGGTTTATGGAGTCATTGAACTTAATCTGAAATTCATTTCCACAATTATTTATATTTATATTCATTTTTTTTGCAGAACACAAACTGCTAGTCCTACCAACCTGATCTATACTTCTCTCCTTTTCCTACTACAGCTGAGTGGAAATCACTCACAGATACTTTGATTTTATGTGTCACATTGTTTGACATAAAATCTCATTGAAATCCATTTGAAACTGAAAAGTCAGCACATACTAGAGCCAAAAGATATCTATCTCAGTATCATGTCTATAGAAAATACTTACTGAAACTTAGAGTGACTATCAGTGTGTAATCGCTCAAGTATTTACATCTCTGTCTAGCTTTACTTCAGTGAACACCTGTTTTACAGCAAGTGAGATTACCTGTATTAGGGAAGCTGTGCACTGGTATAGTGCTTACAGAATTTGGACATACTATTTCTTATTATTATGCTAAGCTTCATTTCCCTTCAACAGTAAATATCTGAACTGAAAATCCTTCTTTCTCAGAAAAAAAAAAAAGACACAAATTTTTCCCATTGAATACTGCAGAATCCAGTATATTTCATTAGGTAATAATATAAATTTTGTTTCTTCACAATTACTTGTATATTGAAAAGCTGAGTACAAGGACACAGTTACACCTTAGAGAAAAGTGCTGCTGCTGCATCTGTTTCTCAGGTCTTTACACCTGTACAAAGAAAACTATTATGAGCTAGTACAAGAAAGGATTTTCAGGACTAAAATGGGACTTAAGAATTGGACTCTGATACCTAACCTGGGATGCTTTAGCAAAGGTGGAGAGGGTTCCCCCACCTGTGGATTTAATCCATACTTAGTTAGCACTAGGAAAATAAGACTACTGAGTTTGAATCTATTCTTCAGATTTGAGTCAGAAGGGTAGTAACTGGTAACTGGTTACAACTGGTGTTGTAAAGTAGAAATGTATCAGCTGATCTTATTGCTGATTAATCTTTAACCAAAGGGCTTTTCAGCTGTGGATCTCAGATGAGCAAAGGTGTCTCCCTTTGGTTCTGATGTGATGCATCTTGGGTCCAAGGGAAGGTCTGTACATATTATTTTCCCCATCATCAACACAGAGTCCCAAGAGACTCAGGCAGAGTTAGCAGTCTAGAGTCAGATGCCTGGATACTGAATCTGTGGACACTCAAATCTTGCCATAAAAATAGCCCTGTACAAAGTGAAGGTTCTGCACTGGAGCAGCAGAGACGTGACCCTACCAGAAGCAACAGATAGTGACCATGATAGTATAATCAGGAAGAACATCCAGTGTACAACAAAAAACTGCTGGATCGGCATGAGACCAGAAAAACAGCCTTCGTTAGACTCTGCTGGGTCTGACTGGAATGGAGTTAAATTTATAGCAGCCTATATGGTGCTGTGTTTTGGATTTGTGACTGAAACAGTGTTGGTAACACACAAATGTTTTTGTTATTGCTGAGCAATGCATGCAGCATGGAGGGTTTCTCTTTTTCCTACTCCGACCCACAGCGAATAGGCTGGGGTTGCACAAGAAAATGGGAGGGGAAACAGCTGGGACAGCTGACCTGAACTTACTGAATGGTATTCCACGCCATATAATGTTGTGTTCAATCATAAAAGCTCAGAGAAAGAAGAAGAAAGGGGGGATGTTCGTGGTTATGGCATTTGCTTTCTCAAGCAACCATTATGCATGCTGAGGCCCTGCTTGCCAAGAAATGTGTAAATGTCTGCCTGCTGATGGGAAGTAGTAAATAAATTCCTTATTTTGCTTTAACTGAGCATGCAGATTTGCTTCACTTATTAAACTGCCTTTACCTTGACCCATGAGTTTTCCTGCTTTGCTCTTCTGATTCTCTTCCCCCATCCTGCTGAGTGGGGAGTGAGCAAGCAACCAGGTGGGTGCTTAGTTGCTGGCCAGGGTCAACCCATCACAGTGACAATTTCTCAGACTTGTTGAAGTTTAAAAAAATGATATAGCTAATATTGTGTTCCAGAGCTCTGACGTGATATTTTTCCTATGAAAACCTTTGAAGTTTTTTTTAAGGCTCTACATAAGTCTTTACATCATACCAGTTCAAATCTGAGCACACATAAAATACAGACTTGATAGAACATCAGTATTGCAGAGAAGAAAAGAAAGCCTGGGCTTCAGTTTAAGAAATAAAAGGTCAATGTAAATAAGTGTAGATCCAGCTGTGATAAACAGAAAGAAAATTCTTAACTTTCAATGTGGAATAAATTTAGATTTTTTTTTTTAATTGAGAGATGACAGGCATTAGATGGATTTTGTGTGGTGGCACATTTTATAGCTCTATGAATGGTTTCCAACTATTTTTTGGTAGTGGTATGAAGCATGGAATGATGTGTAAAAAATGGTCTGTGTCAGTATTTACATCAATGAAAGGTCTCAATTTCAGCAGAACTAACTTAGTGTTTTAGGATTTATCAAATCAGTTTTAAAAATACCTTTCCTTTTTATGGGGCCAGCCAATTTTGTAAGGCTTATTTTAGTTGACAGGGTTTGTAGTCAACCTGCAAACATGGAAATGACACTTGCAGAGTCAAAATTATCGTAATCAAAGACCCTAGTTAAACTAAAACGTGCTACTACTGTCGGATTGCCCACAAATAAATAAAATAGCAACTAGTACAGATTTCATAATAAAAAAGAAGTCCTCTGCACTTCTTTGAATGGTATATGGCTTTTCAACAAAAAATAATAAATTGAGGGGTTTATTAAATTGGCTGAAGCTGAAGATCACAGAATCACAGAATGGTTGAGGTGGGAAGGAACCTCTAGAGGTCAGCTGGTCCGATCCCCCCTTGCTTCCCCTTGGCCAGTTGCCAGATGCCCACCCAGCCGCTTTCTTACTCACCCTACTCACCAGGACTGGAGGGGAACAAAAGATGAAATAGGTTGTGGGTCAGGATAAAGACAGAGAGATCACTTACCAGTTACTGTCACAGGCAAAACAGTGGATTTGGGGAAAACTAATTTAATTTATTACCAAGTACAAATGAAGCTGGATGGTGAGAAAGACAAAAATCTAAAGCACCTTCCCCCCTGCCCTCCCTGCTCCTTCCACAGCTCAGCTTCAATCCTCCATTCTCAAAACATCTACCTTCTCCCCTGCCCCAGCTGGTGCAGGGGCAATAGTGATGGGAGGCTGTGGTTGGACCACAACAACTCTTGCCACTCCCTACTCCACACGCTTTTCCCTGTCCAGTGTGGGTCCTTCCCATGGACTGCAGTCTTGCAGGATAAACCTGCTCAATTGTGGGGTTTCCATGTGGACAATGTCCTTCAAGGAACATCCATGTGCTCCAGCATGGCATCCTCCATTGGCAGCAGTGTTAATATTTGCTCCAGGGTGGTGCTCTGTGAGGAGAGGAGAGGGGAGGGGAGGGGAGGGGAGGAGAGAGGGGTTGCTGTGAGGCGGCTGTGGTGCCTGTGACAGCACAAGGGGACAAGTCACAGTGGGACAGCTGTCACTAGGGCCATCAGCAG
>VXAA01004599.1:0-101405 GCA_013399115.1 Anseranas semipalmata | reverse complement strand
GTTTATAGTGATCTGGACAGCAAGCAGGTATCCCAAGATCCAGACGAAGTCAAGCGCACAGGACCCACGTGGCAGAAGCTTGTACAGAGCGCACCATCGTCATATGCCAACTCGTTAGCAGCAATGACCTGGAAAGACAGAGAGGAACACACAGTGCGTGAATTGGCTGGCCAGCTCCGGCAGTACGAAGAAAGTCTCTCTTCCCCCTACGGGTTTGTGTCTTGGCTGTGAAGAAACTTTCGCAAGAGGGCCAGCAACTCAAAGAGAATAATGTCGTCCTCTCCACCTGTACGAACCAGTATCTCAGCTATTAGGAGTAAGCATTCCTCTGCTCAAGAGAGAGGATATGGTGGGTGCACACCACATGCCACCCTGTGGTTTTACCTGCGTGACCATGCAGAGGACATGAGGAAACGGAATGGAAAATCTACCTCGACCCTAGAAGCAGGGGCACGTGAGTTGCAAGGAAAAACGATCACAAAAGGGGGTTCTTCCAGAAAAATGACTGCTCCAGTTTCCAGCGGGCAGTTGCCAAAACAGAGTAGAAGGGCTGATCTTAACAGAGGGACTTCTGGTTTGCATTTACAAGAAGTGAGTAACGAATACGGTGACCGGCTCTGGAGGGGCCCTGCCTCGAGCCAGCTGGAAGAAAGGGATGACAGGGTTTATGGGACTGTGTGGATTCGATGGCCTGGCACATCAGACCCACAGGAGCACAAAGCTCTAGTGGACGCCGGCGCACAGTGTACCCTAATGCCAACCAACTCTAAAGGGGCAGAACCCGTCTGTATTTCTGGAGTGACAGGGGGATCCCAACAGCTAACTGTACTGGAGGCCGAAGTGAGCCTAACTGGGAAGGAGTGGCAAAAGCACCCCATTGTGACCGGCCCGGAGGCTCCATGCATCCTTGGCATAGACTGCCTCAGAAGAGGAGATTTCAAGTGCCCAAAAAGGTACCGGTGGGCTTTTGGCATAGCTGCCTTGGAGACGGAGGAAATTAAGCAGCTATCTACCTTGCTCTCAGAGGGCACTTCCACTGTGGGGTTGCTGAGAGTCGAGGAACTGGCTGATGTAGTTGCCAAGCCACTCTCCATCATATCTGAAAAGTCCTGGCAGTCAGGTGAACTTCCCGGTGACTGGAAAAAGGGAAACATCACTCCCGTTTTTAAAAAGAGTAGAAAGGAGGATCTGGGGAACTACAGACCAGTGAGCCTCACCTCTGTGCCTGGGAAGATCATGGAACAGATCCTCCTGGAAGCAATGTCAAGGCACATGCAGGTCAAGGAGCTGATCCGAGACAGCCAGCATGGCTTCACCAAGGGCAAATTGTGCCTGACCAATCTGGTAGCATTGTGTGATGGAGCGACTGCATTAGTCAACAAGAGAAGATCAACCAATGTCATCTACCTGGACTTCTGTAAGGCCTTTGACGTGGTCCCACACAACATCCTGATCTCCACATTGGAGAGAGATGGATTTGAAGGGTGAACTATTTGGTGGATAAGGAATTGGCTTGATGGCCGCAGCCAGAGAGTAGTGGTCAATGGTTCTGTGTGCAGGTGGAGGCTGGTGATGAGCAGTGTCCCTCAGGAGTCCCTCTTGGGACCAGTGCTGTTCAATGTCTTTATCAATGACGTAGACAGTGGGATTGAACAAGTTTGCAGATGACACCAAGCTGAGTGGTGCAGTTGATACACCAGAAGGAAGGGATGCCATCCAGAGGGACATGGACAAGCTTGAAAAGTGTGCCCACATGAACCTAATAAGGTTCAACAAGCCCAAGTGCAAGGTGCCACAATAGTCCAGCTGTTAGTCTCCAATCTCCATTAGACTTTTGCACTGGCCATACAGGACTATTAAAGGGGGAGTGAGTCTTGCTGACCACTCCTTGGCTCTCCAGTTGATGAATCAGCAACAGTAGGGCTTACAGGGCCCAGCCAGTCCCCAGGCAGCAGCCTCCCTTCCCCTCTGCCCCTGGCCAATGCCCCCAGACTTTATTATTCAGCATGACACCACATTGTATGGGACATCCCTTTGTCCAGCCTGGGCCAGCTGTCCTGGTTCTGTCCCCTCCCAGCTCCTTGTGCTCCCCCAGCCTCCTCGTTGGTGGGGCAGCACAAGAAGCTGAGAAGTCCTTGGCTCTGTGTAAGCACTGCTCTGCAACAGCTAAAACATTGGTGTGTTATCAGCATTATTCTCATCCTAAATCCAAAACACAGCACCATACCAGCTACTAGGAAGAAAATTAACTCTATCCCAGCTGAAACCAGGACAGAGTGGTAGGGCCCCATAAGCCCTGCTGTGGTTTCCCACTTGTCCCCACTTAAATTTTGTTATTTTAGGCTACTCTGGTCTGCTACTCCTCCACAAAAGCAACTCCCATAATAGTTAGATACATCCCTCCCAAGAAAAAACACAAGCAGTAGAAAGTTTAACAAGGCCTCTGTCAGAGCCTTCCTAGAGGATAGCAGCTTAGAGGTTCCACTACAGTTACTGCAATCCTTGGCTTTCCTAAGCTGTAAGCTTAACAGAAACATACTGCTTCCTTACAGCTAGAACGGCATTAGTAGAAACACTTCTTGCCAAGTGTTTGTAGTATGGCTTTCATTCAAACTTTGAGAATTCCCGCATAAAATTATGCTGCATATTCCTGCAGCATAGAACTGATGTTGCATGGGCTCCAGTCTGCACTTCCTAAGATCCGTGATGAATAAAGTGACTGGTAAACAAAATAATAGTGCAGACCTCTCATAACGCTCACATGGTTTCCCAGTGGTAAAACAGATGGTGCTTTACGGGTACCTTACGAACACAACATTATAAATTTCCTCTTGCTGCAAACATTACAAAGGTGCCTCTGCAAAACTGCAGCATTACTGTGAAACATATTTGTTGAGCATCTTTCCATCTTGCCATTACGCTGTGTCCCCACATATTTTTTTCCTTGACAAACATCTCCAAATTTGTTTCTATACTCTCTTCCCTTAAAAAGAAACTGCTTTGAGAACCCCTGTTCTTAAAGTATACGTTTCATGAGAAGGGCACGGAGATTGGATCTTAACTTTTTCCCCCAGGTTTCAGTAAAGAGCCCTTTCCATACTTTGCACATCACAGGAACTCAGCTTGGGCATCTTTGGAAAACTGCTCTCAAAAGCAGTTCTCAAAATACACATCAAGACCTTGCAGACAAATGGCCAGGGAGTGCAACCCCCGTGTTGTAACTCTTCAGATGCCCAGTGCACATCAGCTCTTCATTCACAGCAGCGCACACCCACACAAGAACATTTTCTGGTGGCAGCCTGGTCCAAATGGAAATGTGTTCTGCTATTCCTAACTTTCATCGGATTTACAAATAACTGTTCGTTTGCTTTCTTCATCCAGTACCATGCTTGGTACTGTTTATACGTACGATGTATACCATTTATGCTGCTTTTATACTGTTTATACTGCACTCTATACTGGTTGCTACAGAGCTCTTTGTGTGCACTGCCTCACAGCTCAGCAGGCTTCGTGGCTACAGCAATAAAAAGACTGCAAAGGCTTTTTAGATTCATGCTGCAGGTGAAAAGCCTGACTCCTGTATGAGCTGTGTTTGAGTTAAACACAAAGAGATTGTCACGTCCCCTAAAATTAGAACAACATGAGAACCTTCCCAAGACATGAATTTATCTAAAACCCCAAAAACTTCATCCCCTCCTATCTGTACCGTCTTGAACTGATCTTGTAAAAGCCCCAAAGCTTAAGGGATCCTCTCCTGACTGAGGGTCCTTTTCTGACACCCCGATCTATTTGCAAAGAGCTTCTCTTCCAGACAGGGCTAAGGAACAGAAGGCAGTGAAGCTTAAGCAGCTCATGTCACCTCAGCAATGTCCCAGTTTTGCAGTTTCACACAGGGTTCAGGTTCCCCTAGGGATCGGGGGGTGCTCACCAACACCTTCCCCACCTCCCTGCAGAAAGCTGCACAAAGCCTGCTATCCCAGTGGTGCAAGGACAGCCCGAGCCCCTGCCTTTGGCAGCCCACCTGGGGTGAATCTGTTATCAGGGGATACTCAGAAGTGGTGCCCAGACAGGACCACCTACCACAATGAGCGCCCCTCAAAGCCTTTTTTGGTTGTTCGTTTATCAGTGAAGCCATTTTATAAACAAAAACACTGCAACTTTGGAATAACAACTCCATGTTTCTGGAATTAAGTTAACATATTATATAGGAGAAACGTAAAGGAACCAGTCAGAGAAACAAAACAGAACCGAAAAGGCTCGTACTCATATGAATACTCAGTTTCAATGATAATAACAGAGTCACAGAGAGTGGACAGGGAACTGGGACAGTGAAGGGGATGTAGAGGCACTGGTTCCTTCTGTGTGATGGATCTAAAATGGTGGAAAACCAGGTGTGTTTCTGTGTCAAAAAACTACTGAAGTTTGCAAGTTACCCACAAGTGCTACTGCTTTCCACTGGAGTAAATGGGTCCTCAGTGTCGTGAGGTGAAGCTCACAAACTGATGCACGAGTTGAGAGAAGCTCTGAGCCCACGGGTCGCTTGCTCTCTTTGGGTGGGAGACCTCAGGGCTTCTGCACAGCTCATAAATGGGAGCTGAGGTGAAAGATTTACATGTGGACCCTTAAAGGTAAAGGAAGAAACTGAAAAGTCAGCACTGTTTATCTAAGTGCCTATCTAACAAGGTTGTTAAGATATTCTGAAGGCAAGAACTAATGTTGAAATCTCACCTTTCTTGGTTAGTGCTCCAAAAACTAAAATATTATATAAAAGTAGAGTGCACCTTTCCTTTCTTAAATTATAGTACTTTTAGCTTTAGGATTCCTTTATGTATATCTGTTACATTCTCCATTTTTTTCCAACTATTTATAAGCTGAATTTGGTACTCTTCAATTTCTGCTTATGTGTGCTTCCTTCCTGTAGTTAGACTCGGTTGGTTGAAGAGTAATCAACTACTGCGATGTGCATTGTGCTTTTCTCACTTAGTGACCTCCAGCTTTGTTCCTGTTCTGTTCAGTATATTTTTGGAGTATTTCAGTTACTTAAGGCTTACTTTCTTTTGATGAATAACTTGGATTAAGGCTAGGAATGGATTTGAATAATTACCCTAGAATAACTGTGTTTATGAGCTACAGAATTGCCACAATGGCTTACCTTAAACCATTTTCAAAATGGATCATGTTAAACCAGATGTGGCGCTTTTATCCTAGAACAACAGTATTCACAGATTAATTATTCAGAGACTGGTGTTCTGGTAAAGCTATTCTTGAGTAAGTATTCCTGAGAAACTCCCATGTAGACAAGATTTTCTGCTGATGTTTTTCACAATTCACTCATCACTCGCAACATTTAGTGTAACAGCAGCCTGGAAGCAGAGGTGAGAAGAACCACAAATCTCACTTGATATGCCATGTGGGTTGTTTTTTCTGCAAGCAGCTTAGATGTTCCTTTATGGCCATTAAAAGTTTATTAAAATGCATGAGACACATCCATTATAAACCAGAAAAAAAAAGTCCATTAATATTACATATCAAATAAGTGTTATATCCACTTCCCACCCCCCCAAAAAAACAAGCACAAAACAAACCAAACAACAACAACAAAAAAAAAAAACATTTAAATTTAGAAATTTAGAAAGGAAAGGAAAATATTTTTATACTGTGCTAACTGAATAATTGATTAAACTGTTAATATGTGGATCAATGATGAGACCTTCTGCCCAGAAATCCAGCCAGTTCCAAACAGTGCTGGCTTAGCTCCTTGACATTGTGGTGCAGCTGACTTTTCCCGACTTGCGTACTTTGAAGGCAAACTGTATGGCCTTCACACAATAGTTCTGGGAAGAATGAGAATAACCCATAAATTTTTGAGGTGTAGTGACAACAAGGAAGAAGAATCTTTTAGAATAAATGCAGTGGTGCAGCTGGAGCTAATAGGATGAAATTAAGGAAAAGGTGAAATGTAGGTGGACTGTCATGAGAAAATTCCTGTTTATAAGTTAGTAAACTTATGAACATTAGGATACAAAGTGATTTCCCAAGAGAAGTGGGGAAAATGCTCTCAACTGGGATCTTTTCATGCTGGCCTGTGCAGGGCTATAGTTACATGCAACGCTACTACAGGGTTGGCTGAGAGTAGATTATCTGCGCAGTACGCAAATGTTTAGTTTGAGGTTTGCTTCAGTTACATACTGGGAAACTGACAGACAGTGAGTTTCTCCAATGTATAAAGAAGTGAACAAGCATAAAATGATGTCCTAAAATAATATTTATTCCTGACTGCAGCTTTAAAGATGTTACTGTTTTCTTTGTAGTCAGCTCTGGCTGTTTTAGCTTCTCAGCTCCCTACAAGACTTGTCACTGCAGCACCCTCTCAAAACCAGGTCTTTCTTTTCCGAGGTGTGTGCAATGTTGGTATATCTGTGTAATTCCTGCAGTGCAGCTCAGCAGGCTTTTGCCAAGTAGCAGCTTTCAAGATAACTCCCTATTGGTCTCCTCTGGAAGCAATTGATTAGTAGCTTTGTTTTCAGCAAAATATCTTTCCAAAATATTTTCTCCTTAAATAAGCTTTTCATAGCTTGTAACCATTTTAATTCTTCTGTAAATTATATTTTGGGAGGAAAATCACTCTTTTTCCAATACTAGGAAGTTAATATGTGCTGATCTCAGCCAGCAGTGCCAAAGGTATCTATGAAACATGCCAGGTGGATAAGCTGCTTTGCTATTAAAGATGAACCATCACTTGTTTGCATTTATTTCACTCGTCTCTTAAAATTGTAGCCCTGAAAGATTGAGAAGAAATAAATTAGGTTTTAAAAATTATTCTCCTCCTTTCTGACAGCTTCTAAAATTGTACTGCAAAACTTAATCCTTCCTTGTAGAAGGAGCTCAATTTTTGTGGCAGCCTCAGTATTGCAGCACATTATTTTAGGTGGTCTTCTCCAGGTAGAATCTGTGAATGAAATTCTCCGCATAGACATTAATCTGCTTCTACAGAGTTTACTTGCAAGGTCAGGAAATGTTACTAACTTTGTCCACTGAAACAGCACAAACCTTTAACAGAAGAATATGAATCATAACATGAATGGCCAAAGATCCCCTCTATCTTTGAAAATGCTATATTTTCTTCTCATATGATATTAGACAAATGGACACTGCAAACAAGTGCAAAATATCTTGATATTTCATTCACAGTGCAATTGGAAATGGTTGGGATATATATCACATCAACCCTGCTTACAAATTAGGTCCCAGTCATTCTTTTCCCAAATTTTTTAGATACATTTCAGTGTGTGTCAGCCAGGAGTAAGAGAAGAAATAGCTGATGTACAAAATTCCTGACATTTTTTCATGCTGTGTTGCTATGTGAGTACATATTGCAGTAACCAGTTTATTGAACATTGCTGTTTGGTTTTGAATCAAGAAAAAAAAGTGAAATTGCTCATAAAGCATTGCATATTTTCCATATTAAAAGCTTAAGAAATGTACTGAATATGTGGTAGCAGATTTATGATTTTCAGCTATTTTTGTGGCATACTGTTATTGCAGAGAGGGAAAGGAACCAAATATGATCATCTTCAGTGAAAACTGTTGAATGTTTAGATTGCTGTTTTGTTATGATTGTAATGTCTGTATTAATTAAACTAAGGATTAGACATCTTTTTGAGAACGATTATAGTCCTTCAGCTGCAACTTTAAAATGCTCAGCTTCAACCTGTCATAGCTTAGATGGGAAGGGAACACAAAATTTGGGGCACATAGCTTGGGAATAGTCATCACAAAAATTGCACAGTCTGGAAATCTGGTACAGGTATATTACATATTTATCCATCCTCTTTCACAATCTGAGATTTGACACAGAAGTCAAAACAGCCTGGAAATGGACTTCACATGGTGTTACAATGCACATAGACTGGAGGCACTTGTGTGAATAAATCTGCTTAGTATTAATGTGTCTGGATTGTTGAGTTACACAAACAGAAAGCTTGCTTTTTACTCACATTTAAATTGCTGCCCCTAGTTCTGTCTAGAATAACACCTAAGCTTTTAATGTTATCACAGTTTTCCATGGGCATTAGCAAAGATTAGTGGCAACTGGTCATCTGCTCCAAATATATATGCATTTAATCAGAGGAGCTCTGTACTGATAACTACAAAGAAATTCTTTGTTAACTCTGCCCTTAGTACATTTCTGTAGATATTGCCAAAATACATCTAGTGAAAATATGTGCTTATCTGCAGGGAGCTTTGCAAATTTCCATAAGATTTTTTAATAAATCCCTGTATTTTCCCTCTTGATAAAGAAACTGATTTGAACTTGCTTACTCTAAAAGTCTGGAGTATTTCTAATTAAATTTTAATTCCTGTTTTTCATACATTGCTGTATTTACTTCAGACTTTTTGAATTCAACTCTTGGGCACCATTTATCCAGACAAAACATTAAATTTAAATTTAATTTTGAAACAGGACTGTGAATGTTAAAGACAATTAAATATTGGTTTAACTATAGCCAAAGGTTAGATTTCTCAATGTGAACAGAGTTAGCTTGGCAATGAGTGCTTTTGAAAATCTAGGCTATGTACCTAATTTCCAGTAATTTTCAACAGGGGTTGGTTTCCCATACTTTGCAGATGTCATAAAATCATATAAAGAATATATCTAAATCTGTATTGAAGTACCATTGATTTGCAGGGATGTTGCAGCAAGCTTTAGAAATTAACAAATCCCTCATTGAGAGTCTGTGGCATGGATTTAAGGTCTAGATAGCATAGGCACCTAAGGTTTCAATGACTTTTTTGAGATGAGTGCTTTTACAAGTATAAGGAAATGAACATTCTGCTCTGGCTAAGTAGGGTATTTAAATTTCCTGTAATGAATTAAAGCAGATGGGAGAGCAGTAAAATGAATTAGATACAAGCCCAGCAGATTGTAGATGAAAAAGATGTAATTATGTACAAGTCCATTTTTTGAACTAGCAGCTGACAATCATATTGATTGAAGTGATCGAGAGTATCAGAAAAACAAATATCTTCCATTGCATATGAATAGGAACAACTGCGAAAGTACCTAGGGAGAGTTCAAAAGAAAATGTATTTAAATAAAATCTGGAATCAACCAAAATTCACAGGGGGCAGCAGATATGGGCCCACAACTCACACAACTGGTTATGTTGCTATTTGACAGAAAGTGGATGTTTGAGATGTTTCACGCCATACTTTTTTTTTTTTTTTTTTCCCCAGAACGAGATGGCTGAGCTTTTCCTACACGATAGCAATTAATCTCTAGGAAATAAGGAGCTTTCCACAGAGGCCCTGGTGCTTCTGTCCAGCTGGTACTCTAGGTAAATACCTTGTGTAGCTTAGAGAGAGGTTCATCTGCAAATTATTTGGGCAACTAGTTATGAGTCTCCAAAATATCTAAAACAGAAAACTGGCCAGTTAACTGGTCTGCAGAGAAAAGATTATCCACCACGCAGGGGGTAGTGCTTTACTTAATACTCATATGCAAAGTTTTCTTCTACTGAAAACCCTGTTCTTCATTTGAAGCCTTACATCAGTCCGTGAGTCTCAGAATGCACAAGATGATGTCCTGCAGAGGAGAATTTCACAAGGAGCAATGGCAGAAGCTAGCTGTGGCTGACAAGGTGCAATACTACCAGCAGCAGCAGACCTGGCAGAATTACCTGAACCTTTACTCTAGCTGGGTAATGGGATGGAGCCTGAGAACAGGACATAGCTCCATTTCTTCACACTTCAGAGGCCATGTCCCAGCACTTTGCACTCCTGACAGGGGAGTTTAGCACATGGGGAGCAAGAAAATGACACAGAGCAGTTTTTGCTAGACGGTCACCCCTGGAGTTCAAACCAAATTAGCAGACTACTCCAAGTTCTCAGGCTAAGGACTGCAACTTTTTCCCTTGGATGTAAAACATCACCATTTGCTTTACCTGTTGCTCCTTTCCTCTCTAAAGGTGCAGGTCTTTTTGGTTGGTTGGTTGGTTGGTTGGTTTTTGTTTTTGTTTTTTAAGTAGGGATCTTCTCAGGGGGGAAGCAGTACCTACCAAAAGTGCTCTGCAAACCCACTCTCAGCAGGCATTTGAATTGGTGGTAGGTTGCAGATGAAAAAAAAAAAAAGCATAAATCAGAGTAAATTTGCACAGAGAAAATACTTATGTCTTTTTGGACTTAAATCTGAAATTCTACATCTCAACACAATGCTTGAGAAACACAAAGCTTCACAAATTTAGATAGTATGATGTAGTTATAAAGAAAGGTATCATCTGGTCCTTGAGGATCCTCCATTAGTCCATTCTTTGCATATTTAAATTTCATTTAACCATCCAGATAAGTTGTTATGCCCAAGCACATTGTGAAGTATAGTTTGTGCAGTGTCATTAACGTATAACGAATACAAGAAATGATTCTTTGCACAGATCCTAAACAACCAGAAATAAATACTCTCCTGCCATTTTACAAATGTTTCCTAACTGTTGATTTCAACAGCTGCAGTGCTTTAATGGGAGATGCTAGGAATTTGAAATCCAACAATTTTCTAGTCCCTGGTCGCAGAAGTGCTTTCAGGTAATGCGGTGAGGCAATGAGGGGGACACAGTCTCAGTCTTGAAGACTGCTAGCATGCCTACACCAAGAAGCTGTATTGCACACTAGCCTGGGAAATACACATTACAATAGATTCACTGTGAGAATTCCCCACTGTGAACAATCCTAGTTTAATCTAAGCAAGATTACGTACTTTTAATTTTGTTTTTTAATTAAAAACCATGGAGAGAGCATATCTACACCATTTAGCAGAATACAACACAGACAGCCTACAGCTACCTCTGACAAAGCTGATACATCCACATGACATTATGAAGAGCTATTAACCAAATTAATCTAAATGGAGTATAGCTACATCAGCTTCATGGCGATGCAGCTCTGACTTAACCACAGTGCTTCAATATCTGAAGCTAGCATGGGCACTTCTGTGCCACGTATTGTGGACACGTGCTCTGAAATTGTCTATACAAGCAGCTAGTATACAAGAGAGTACTGAGAACAAATTACAGAGATGAATACACAGCTTATTTTACTTGCAGCAATTCACCTTTGCAGACAAGACCTGTTATTCCACAGGGCATGTTTAAACCCTGCTTTGAATTAAACAGCCATGCAATTGAGGGCAGGAATCTGAAAAGCTTATATCACCAACAAAGAGTAATGTGGTATGGACAAAGAACTGAGAGATTTTAGCATTTTTCAAGCTTTAGAGGAGTTGGGTTTTGTTTCCTCTCCTTCCCCTCCCCAGCCGAATAGGACCAGTAACACACAGGAACAGGCTAGTAGCTTTTAAGTGTAGGCTCCTTTGTTATCTAATTCTAGTTCACATAGTTTAAGGAGTCATAATCCCAAGTAAAGACAGTGAGTTAATAAAGACTTGATAATTCCACATTTTCTTCAACTTTAAACACAACTTTGAGGCAGGATACAGAGTCTGGAAGCTGCCCACATGGGAAGAACGCGCATCCTACTTTACGAAGCATTTCATACAACACACACGGACACGGTAACGAGAATGAATTCTCATGGCAACATAGCCAAGAGAAATCTTTTAAACTTCTTGGAACATATGCAACTGATTGAGCTGAGTAAACAACAGTGTCAATGAAGATCTTTAAAGAGTAAGTGGGAACTTGAGAAGGAACCATGACGAAACTCAGAGATTTACATTTCATTTGGGGAAATCTGTTCATTTACTTTTTTGATGTGAACAGTAAGACATCTAAAGCATCTCATAACATTTATCAATAACAGTGAAGATAAAGATACGTGAGTTATATATCTCTTCAGAGTTAGTATTTTTCTACTATCAGACTGGTTGTACTTTATTCACATGCTTTCAAAAGGAAAACTGCAAGTTCCCTTAGCCACACCATGAATATACTTTGTAAGAGGTTTCACAAGGCAGTCATAGCAGAGCATGGGCCTGAGTGCTGGAAGGTGCTCAGAATATGGAATTCTGGTGCTATCCAGTCAAATATAAAACTCCAGTTTAATCCTCCAACACCAAGCAACCCTTCTTTCTGAAGGGCACTGATTTTTCCAAGGCCTCTAGTTCTACATCTCTGGTCCAGAAGAGGACGAAATCTGCCTGAGCACAGTTCTCACAAACAGCAGTAACAGATCTCATGAAGGTTCAGTTTTAGAAATGATAAAAGCAGAATCCTTGAAAGTGTTTGGGAAATACCACCCCTCTCTATTTCCCCCTATCCTAAGAGAAAAGATGATGCAGTTTGAACAGCCCACTTAAAATTGGTTGCACAGATACCTACCTACCTATTCCTTATTTGATTTCAAGAAAAAAATACTAAGTGTAAAAAAATAATTTCTCACCAGCACTGCATTTCATTTCCTCCAGGTTGAAAGCATGCAAAAAGTGCACACAAGTTCCATCGAGAACCCAAGCTATCCACAGCACTATACAGCATTTTCCATTTAAACAAGGAAACGTATACAAAAGAGAGAGCAATGCAAGCTGCAACAAGAACAAGGAGGGAGAGAGGGACTGAAGAGTGAGACAGGGAAAGGCATGTCAAAAATGCTGTATTATTTTTGTAGGTTTTCAGCATGAGAGGTTATTTGGGCTTAGTCAATATTAATGCCTAGAGAGAATGAAGATTCACGTCCGAGTACTTAGTTCTGCTATTTCTGGTATTACCAAGAAAAGACATTAACAAAATGTTTCACAAAGGCCGTTGTTTCATTCACAGAATGCAAGTTTGTTCATCTAATTAAAACTCTCTTCATGCAGCAATAAACTGGGGCTGAACGTCCTAAGACCAGCATGCCCTAAATTCCCATAAAATGCTTAATATGATCAACACAACCTCAGAATCAACAGTAAGAGGCTTCTGTGCCCGGAGCTAGTGGAAAAAGGCTTGAGCTCTTGAGCACAAAATGCCCCTATTTAATTGTTCCCATATTCAGGAAAACAGATTCTATAAATAAATGAAGTAACATCAGTGAAATACATCCAACTTCTCCTAATAATTGAAACAAGCCTGAGTGTTGTGCTGCTCAGGTCAACAAACTATAATAGTAATGCTTTCTGTAACACTTTCTATTTCACGTTACAGCCCTAAGAAACAAAACCCATCACAGTGAATGCCAGCAACACAGGAACCTTGCAATCACAACTAAAGAGGTATGAGCCCAAAGAGAAATGACTGTAAGTTTATTCTGTTTGGCTTAAGCATGATTCACTATTAAAGCAGAACATTATATCTGTCCCTACAAATTCAACAGCACATTTGTGAAATTCACAGCACAAATATTAGCCAAGGGATTATGAAGAGAAAGAGTGCAATCCAGAAGATGACTCTGCATTACATCTCATAAAAATAACATTAGTCTTCGATACCAAATACCTAACTGTTCTTTTACTTCATTTCTTAAAAAAAAAAAAAAAAAAAAAAACCATAGTAAGCACAGACATAACAGTACTAGAAGTTAAATACACTGAAGTGGAATCTGAACTTAGCAAGGACTTACTGTTGAACTCCAGAGGTCTCAATCAAGAAAAAGGTCTTCCTGGAGCAGGTTTTCCTTTCCCATGGTACAATATTTACATAGGATTGAAGTTGTTCAGATGACCTTGGTTACCACAAGGCTATGCAGGCCTGTCACTTGAAGCAAAATGTTATTACCTTTGGGGACTGAAGTAATTACAATCAATTTACTGTTTTGATTGGCTAGTGACCTCTTCTTCAACTTCTTAATTTACAATACAGAGAAAGCTCTGAATGAAGTGAGTGAAGGCCCATAAAGTGATCTGACATTCGAAGAAATATAGCTACATCATTGCTGAAAACTGCATTTAATATCCATTTGACGTTTTAGAGGCCCTGCTAATTCTCTCTTTTGCTTTCACCTGTTGTGACCCTTTAGGAGACCAAGCTTCAGTGTCACCTGAAGGAGTGAATAATGTTATTAGCAGTAGCCTTTTAGAGCTACTCATATGAAGACCAGGAACAGATTTCAAAGTGAAACTTCTTCTGGTTGTAGTCTCGCTTCAACCATTCTGTACCACTGTAATTTCTTTGATTGATGTGGAGTGACTGCTGTTTGACAGCTAGCTTCACAAAGTAGCAAGCAAAAATACCTTTTCATTGATAAAGTATTTTAAAAATAAAGCTGCAAATCAGTCAGAAATAGACTTTTGGAAGCTACAGATGTTTACATTTGATTTATTACTTAACCACATCTGGCCAAATGAACTTTCTCTCTAATGATTGCTGTGTTCCAGATTCCTCTGCAAACCATTTTCAGAAGGAAATCTGCATTTGAGCTGACAATTTTCATGTCAGGTCTCATTCAACTGCAAATTACCATAGCTGAATTATGTAGCCACTGAAAGCAGGCTTTACAGCAAACTCAGTCTTTAACTCTGGCAATGCTGCTGAATGTGACTGTAATTACCGCTACACCAGCACTTTACTTACAATCCCTAATGCCCTGTGTCTGTAGCTATCAACAAACTATGGATTACCAACCTAGTTGGTTGTTGTTAAATATATAGTCTGTCTAGTATTCAAATTAATAACCTGGAGATAACTGACTGCAATTATGTCATGTCAATACAACACCTATAGGAATAAGAGGAAAAGGAGCACAAATTGGAAAAATTAAAGTGAAAGGTATGCATAGATGGTCTCGGGACTTTTTTCGTCTTGTGTAATAAAGTATATTTGGGTCAAGACAAGAGAATCTGGAAGGAAAGGAATGCTTAACCTACTCTTTTACAGCAAATAGAGATGGGACACAAAATGTTCTTTTATCCATAAACTACAACTTCTTTTCGCTTTATATTTGTAAATATTTATTTCAGTCTATTGCTTGGCTGCTTCCGTTGGAGTTGAAGCTAGTTAACACAATAAAATCAGCTTTGTGGAACCATGATTAATTGATGCAGTCTAGTGACACGATCATAGGAACAAAAAATACCTTGATGTCATGCCAGTGACTATTTCTGATAGCAAGTTACACAATAAAGAAAACAAACCTTCTCGTTTTGAAGTTGCCTAAGAGTTGAACTTTTTCTATTACGTTTCTCTACATTTTTTTAACTGTATTTTGCTTTACACTGCAGTTAGTATTTAAATTTCCTTTTCTTTTTTTTTTTTTTCTCTCCAGTTTTGGAGTTACAGAATCCCTAAAAGGTTACATGTACAGAGCTAATACTGGAAATCATTAAAACCATGTAAATTGTACGTTGGTATTCTCCTTGACTCAGAAGCAAAATGATTAAAAAGAGGATTCTGTGAGGAATCATACAGACGTAGGGGTTTATGCACAGAAACATGTGATGTATGTGCCCACTGATGTGACATGCAAAGGCTGCCCATATCCTTTTGAGCTATTTATGGTGGTCCCATTGAAGTGGCTGAACCACCTGTTCTCATCTCCACACGCAACCTTCCTGTTTTACATAATGTTCCCATTCAATGTGAGAAAAAATAAAATTGCAGGTAAGCATCCAACCGAGGGAAGAAAGAATGCAGATAAACCAACAGTAAAGTGTATCCAGAATGGTAAAACACGAAGAGATGAATACAGACTCCAGCTTAGGAAGACCTTAAGCTACTGAAAACAGAAATTGGATCAACATGCCAGGGGAAGTATCACTGCTGTTACTGCCTTTCCCTAAGCACTTGCTACAAGCATGAGCTGCCAGGCTAGCTGAACACCTGATCTGACACAGGACTACCATTCTTAGGTTCTTATTAGTAGGTATATTCATTCCTGGTAGCGTCACTGATTACGAATATCCATCAAATAAATGAGAATTAACCAACAGTTCCTGGACATAGGCACAAATCTTCAGTGTATCTGAACAGCTGTAATTTTCTTGCTGTCAAAATTGCTATGTTGATTTATATCATCCTAAGATCTTGCCCTGCAGATCTGTTTGACTGGGTCGATTTTACCATGCTATTATGACAGCATTTATAAATAATCAACAGTGTGGGGCACCAGCCTATTAAAATCAGTGGAAAAGTAACTTTTAATTTTAGGGGAAAAAAATATTTTTTGCAATTCATAACGAAGTCTGAAAGTAAATTTCTAATTAAAAAAAAAATACTTTTCTAGTGTCTTCTCAGATTTATAGGCATGTTTTCACAGTGCATTTAGTAAATTCTTTCAGCTACACAGTATTTTTTTTCCACCACTACTTCTAGCTTCTGCATTAATGCTACCAGTTCTAGTAACAAAGTTTTCTTTGACATCATATTTCTTAAAAGAAAATTGTCTGGAAGTAATGAACTTCCCCAAAACATCCTCTATGGAACTTTTGAGAAATCAATTTCTAGGACTATATTTATAGGCCCCTTAGGTTAGCAAGGAGCATACTAGGGCAAAGGATGCTTATAGATTCTGTTAAAGGCTTCTGTAAAGTGATTTTCAGAACATGCAGTAGCATAGGATAATAGAGAGTGTATTACAGCAGTAATCTTTTTGTTTTGTTTATAGAGCACAAAGCACAACAGGATCCTAGATGATAGATAAGACCTTCTAGGCCATTACAGAATGTGTATAAAGAACACTATGATGCAGTTTATAGTCAAGTTTATTTATTCATTAGGTCTTTTATAAATGTCTTTACAATTTCTTCTTAATTTGAAACTGTTTCTCAGCTGTTTCCTTATAGGCACCTGGAGAAGTAACTGCTGAAGATGGGTGGAAAATACCAGTTTACTCCTTGAAAAGAATGATTTGTGAAGAACTAGTAACAGTGAGTGGCATATGAGAGCTGTGCAAACGAGGCCCTCTCTTGACAGAGCTGACAGAAGCAGTATGTGGACTGCTAGGGAGATGAAAGATTGCAGCTGTTCGAAATGCTGGCATGATGTCATAAGCTGGTCTTCTCCTGCATGGATCCGCTTCTTCAGTTTTATGGGTGTACAACTTAGCTTTTAAGAAATTTGGCTAAGAACAATCAAAAGCTCATCCTGTATTACACTACGGAAAAAATAACTGCCCAAACAGTTCTCACATAGAATTCTGTAAGCTGACGATACGTTGCCGTTTTCCTAGCCACAAGGGCACAAAAGATAAAAGATGGTTAGTTTCTAAGGTATACAGTGACTTTTCAACGGCACTGTGTCCCAGCTTGGTAGCTATTTAAAGAATTTCACAACTACTGTCATACTTCCCATGACAAGGAGAGGATATGACAAGGGAGGCGTTTCTCTTATTCCTACCTACGTCCTATCAAAAATCATATAGAATGTCAGGCTTGACCTTACAGCACTGAAAAAAGAACACCATTTTATCTCCTTGGAAATGCTGACTTTTTTTTTTTACAGGGTACAGGCCCCCTCCAGTACAGGCTAGTCGTGATACCTGATAAATTCTTAGCCTACCAAAGGACAAAATGGTGTCAAAAGTGAAATGGTGTTGCCCAGTTGGACAGACAGTGTGTGGATCCCACTGAAATACTTTTCTATACTCTGGGCTTTATACTTCACTTTGAAATTATAGTTATCAATATATATGAAACTGAAACACGCAGGTCCTTACTGGAGCTTGACTGATACACAAACACAGTAGGAACTATTTTGTATTTCTAAGTAATTCCAGTTTTGTCTTGTAAGGATACTCTTGGAAGAGAGGTAGTAAAGATAGGGAGGAAAATGAATGCAGGAAATAAAGGAAAATAAAGAGAGAGAACTGTCCTCATAACTATAGAGTAGTTGGAGCAGTAATTCACCTGAAGGGAATTAACTAGCTGGTTGTCAGTGAACAATTTGCTTTCATTGATCTCATGATTAAATATTGAAGACATTTGCCTGCGGGGTTCAATGAATGAGAATAAATTCCTTAATCACCCCACTTTTTGTGCCTGTGCTTGTAAATCAAGATGTGTCAGAAGAGGAAAACTGGCAAAGATTTCAAGAGTGATCTACCACTGTCAGCTGTGTCCTGCAGTTGCCCATGATATGAACTCAAATTCAACTGCAGTTTTCTAACTGTATTCTGTAAAATACTAAGGCCACGGGAAGAGAAATATTATATGTAATTATACGGTCAGATAACATGCATGTTACAGCACATTTACAGCAAAGAGCTTGTTAAACTCTAGTGTTCTCCTACTAACCTTCTTCTAAAAGAATCTTTCTATATAACATATAATTAAAAGTGGATTGATTGTGGTACTTTTTCACTATGACTAACTCATTAAATTTAGCTTCCTTTTCCCTCACCAAATTGTCTGTGAATCAGTTAAGCACATATGAGCCACAGACTCACACTACAAGTCCATTTAGCCCAACATACTATTCAACAGTGGACAAAAGTGGATGCTTGAGAAGAAGTAGCAGAACAAGATAAGTATATTTGCAAAGCAACCTCACAGCATCTGATCATTTTAGTTCATGGACTCACTAAGACAGATACGGTTAATTTGTATTTAGCAATTCCAAAGGATAACTGGGCTCATTTTAACTCCATGTGGCTCTTTGTCACTCCATATCTTGTGGCAAAGAGCTCTACTGCTTTGACTATAAACTAATCCCTTTCTCAGCCGTTTATTTGAACCCACCTTCTTCTATCTTCATGCAATGTCCCTTCCCTTTCATAAAAATTGAGTTTTTTTAAGACATTCCTCAGTATTTCCCAGGTAGTCTTGATGAATGTGTTACTCATCCACACATTTAAATCATTATTACATTCATGACACCAGTTAAGGATGTTTTAAAAGTTTGCTTCTGCTCTGAAGAAAGCCCACAGAGTTGTCATCATGAGGTTTCGTGTTCCTTGCTCTGCCAGTAACACCAGCCTCCAATGCCTGCCCTGTATACACATAACAAAGCAGAGGAGGGGATATTTCCAAATGCCAACACTGCAAGCAATCTAGAATTTAAAAACCAAGCTGGATTCCTGCCTTCTCTGGCATCGCACCACCTGGTTTTGCAGACCAATTTATGCTTTCAATCAAATCTGGGCAATCCATGCTTTCATTGAAGAGTGCCAAATAAGTAATATTTTTCAAGTCCTGTTGACAGCAATGTAAAAATTGTACAAAATAATTTGAAACCCTAATAGAGCAGGGTTACCTCAGAGAGACGTTCAATCCATTTGTGCCTGATTTCTGTGGAAGTCCTTGTGACTGAAAGGAAGTTTCCCCTTGGGAAAACTGAAGGTGAGGTCTTAATTCAGATATATGTGTTCCATGAACTTTTGTTTAGTTATTAAAGAGACATTTACTTCTGAAAAGTATATCATCTTGAAAGGATTTCCTTTTTTTTCTTTTTTATTTTTTTTTTTTAGAATATGAAAACACTTAGCGTAGAAACTAAAACCCCATCTTTTTTTCAAAAACTGTAGTCTCCTGCTTGCCTCCCACATTTCCCACGGGATCTTGAACTTCACTACAGCCAAGGCTGTGACTGATTATCACCTTCTTGACCAATTTTTCTTTGTTAGCGAATAGCAGCAGATCCAAAAAGGCTACATTCACTTCCTCATGTCAATCAGGTAGTCTGTTGCAAATACCCATGACAACATCACCTTTAATTGCCTCTCTCCTGATCCTGCTCCACAAGGCCCTGTTTGTCATTCCATAAAAGAGCTCCATACATTCAAGTTGCTGCTTCATGTAAAGGGTATACGTCCCTCCTCATCTTCCCTACCCATATTTCTAAAGGAGCCTGTATCCCTGTATCACAGAATGCCAGTCATGCAAGCTGTGGGGGTTTCACCCTGCGAGGCAGCTGCCCTCCCCTCTCCTTCCCCTTTCCCAGCTTTATTGCTGAGTGTGACACCATGTGGTTTGGGACATCCATTTGGTCGGTTTGGGTCAGCTGCCCTGGCCATGTCCTCTGGGGGTTTGGAGAGAGTCGTGGTGCTGCGCCAGCACTGCTCAGCAGCAGCCAAACATTGGTGTGGCATCAGGGCTGTCCTAGCTGCACATGCAGAGCATGGCACGATGTGGGCCGCTGTGGGGAAAGCCAGCTCCATCCCAGCCAGGCCCAGCACACAAGCCTCCCCACTGTATCTCAGCCACTTCAGCAGTGCCATAGTTCAGCATCTGCACAGGGAGCTCTAACACCTCCTGCTTCTTTCCCCAGCTACGGGCTTTCATTTACCAGCACCCAAGGTGAGCCCCCTTTCTGAGTGAGCCCCTTTTCAACCTCTCCCATCCTTCCTGAGGGCTCTCACTCCCATCGCCTTACTCCATGCACTTACCACGCTGACCTCCATTCCCTCACCTAGCTGCAAGCTATTATCACCATCCCCCACCATCAGTTATCAGGAGTTTTAGGAATAATTTTAAATTATCCTGCAAAGTTTATGGAATACAAGTTGAGAAAACACAACACACTCAATTTGTATATAATCTGCTCCATGCTTTCTTTTCTTGAATGGACTGCAAGCACAGATATAATTGCTTCTCTGGACAGGAGGATAAGAATACAAATACTGTCGCATTCAAACTTGAATAAGCTCTTAAACTTGTTGCTGAATCAGTTTTGGAAGGATTTCTTTGAAGATGCAGCAGTTGAGTACTTAGACCCCAATGAATTTCAGTGACTGTAGTCAGAAGAACTTGTTTGTATGTAAACATATATATTTATATTTTCATTATAAACTTGCAATGGCAATGGCTTTGTGTGATCATACTTATGTTCACATCCAGGGGGTTAAATCATATACACTGCATTTGCAAAGTAGTTTTACTCACCTACTAGTTGTGTTTGGCCAAGACTATATCCTATACTGGTGTACATTGTCCAGTAAATAATATGGAGCCTTTCAGGCAAACAAGCATGATGGGAATGCTCCCTATATAAATAAGGCTCAGGATACTTATTTCTTCTATTGATGTTAAGAATTTATATTCATTTGACTTAAATGTCCATAAAAAAAGCCAAAGCAATTTATTATGCTAGTGTAAAATCACACCAAATAAATTGAAGTGGTTGTGTATGCCAATAGAATGAAACATTTATTTATGTCATACTTTAAATTAAATGAAAATAAACTATTTGCCAGAAGTGTCTAACATGCTATGACTTTTTATTGGAAAAAGAATTAGAGTTTAACTACCTTTCTCTTCACTGTCTCCCCGTCCTTCCAACTCAGTCTGTCATGGGAAGGCCACAGTTAACAGGCCATTGAGTTCTTTTGGGGGAGTGAGGGAACTCTGGTTAAATTACACCAAAAAACATGTATACAGAAAGTTAAGTACAAGCAATTTTATTTCTAACACAATAAAAAACTTCAAAATACTCAAAGTTTATCATTTACTACTATTTTAGATTCAGAAAAAATAGCTGTTTCATCAAAGGACACCTGAAGTACAAAAAGTACAAAATCTCATCAGTTTGTCTCTATCCATGAACTGCAGGTAAATAGGAGGGATCTGTGCTGGGGGAGCAGAGGGTTTATGGATGACAGGCACTAGAGAAAGTATTTAATAATGCAGGCAATATCATCTTGCTAGAGGAAGTGCTCTGGAATTATACCTTTTCAGACAGAATTAATGACTTAGTTCAAGTATACTCAGCTTAACAATCAATCAGTGGAACTTCTGTGAAAGACTGTCAAAGGAAATGGTGGAGGTGAAACAATTTAGGGATTTACCACACTCTTAATTTCTAGAAAGGAGCAGGTTGTTATACTGATCACAAGCCTGCAGGCCTGAAGCTAGAAGTCCATATGGTTTTGAATGCATTTTATTACTATCATCATCAAAAAGTAGAGTATATTCAATAGCATAGCTTGTTTCCTATTTGCTACAAAGGTATAGCTGATGGATGATAATGTAACTGTAATTTTGATTTAATAGGACTGTAGTATGACTGTATGTTACAGTTATTCACATATGGCCCACATGAATAATTATTTTTTTCACGATCTCATTGTCACAAGGAATATGTGTGGAATAGTAACACCATAGTGACAAACAAGGGTAATAGAGCTAACCATGCAAGTACTGGAGAACTGTGCTAAAGTTATGAGTGCACAGGCACTGGATGCTGCAAGGTCAAGATGTCCATACCTGAAAGGACTCATTCCAATTCAACTTTTTACATTTGTTTTTCATGCATGGCCTGAGTTAATTGAAGATTGCCTCCCCAAGTAAAGATTATCATTGATTTCACTGGGGTCTAGATCATACTCTTCATTCTTCACATTTATTTAAATACACAAAATCTCCTTCATAGTCTGACAGAGTATTGGGAGTTACAGTGATCAAAAACTGAACTTGTTGTTCAGTATATCTGTGGGTATCAACTTAATATGGAAATGACCAGTAACTTGCAGAAGTTCTCAAGAAGACTCTTGCAGAACACTAAAGCTCCAAACAGTTGTCCTCTAAGCACTTTTTCTCCAATGTATTTGCTTAGAAATAGAAGCATTTTCAACATGGACAAAAAGTGAATCAATTTCAAAACAAACAAACAAACAAACACAAAATAGCTTGAATTGAGATTTGATACAAAGATTTATATCAGTGGAAGTTTAACCTGACCAAGTCTAGTTTGTGACATTCAATGTGTTCATCCACATCAAGTCAGATATTACATTTACCCTAACTTTTCTGAAAGAATTTCTTTCCCTTTGGAAAAGCTCAATTATTGCCTTTAGGCTGCATTAAAAGGGATGAGCTATATTTTGAATTAACTTCCTCTGATAACTATGTAGAGACTTTTACAGGAATAGAGCCCTAAAAAGCAAACAGCAGACATTGCTTTACAAAGTCAGTTTGCATAAATATCACATTTTCACCTAACAGTCAAAAAATGCAGTTCCTTACAGCAACATTTTACATAAAAATTGTAGAATCCACCAAGATTCTGCCAAGAGAAGTGTTTCACATAATAAATACCTGAATAGACGCCATCACTGATTAGATTTAAGCCTCACAAGATTGTTCCATCATTTCTAAAAAGACTTATGGTACATCCATGAAGCAAAACCTTTTAAATAATGACAAAGTACTTTTCCTACTTCAGTTAGGCAATTTATTTATTTGTTTATTTATGGAAGGCTGTTCTGCAGCCATTATGCCAATATTTTTTTCATTAGTCAGTGCAAACAGCATAACCTTTTCTTCTTCTTTTTAATGTTAGTAGACTCAGTGGACACACATTTAAGACAGCATCACGTCACACCCAACAATAGCTAGTATTGCTATCAGACATCTCTTGACTTAGAGAAAATAAATATACGTATGGACAGAGATACAGAATAGAGAAATATTACAATATCATGCTAAAAAATGTTTTCAATTCAGAATAAAAAGTTTCATTTCTAATCAACTGAAACTTCGTAAGTACTGTCTTTAACATTATGATGTATAGTACCCACTCAGTGGTTCAACCCCCACATAAAAAGGTAACCAAGATGACATCATCACTATTGCAGCTAGAACCACAACTTAGCAAAACCAGCAAAAACAGGTAGTAAGAGACGTACCAATCACAGCAGCCCACCACGGCCCTATATTCTCATTACCTGGACAGTAACAATCATGATAAAAAGCATCCAGAACTTTTCACACAACAGTTATTGGCAAAAGCTAAATATCCAGACATCGATACTAGATACATATACCTGGTCATTCTTTGACTTAATCGTAGTCATGGATATGTATTTCTGGTTGAAATCATTAATTGATTTCTGATGTAGAGCACATGCATTGAGTCTGGATAATAAAGGCAACGTTTAACTAGTTCTTCTCTGCATTCTACAGTTACTTCAGGAAGCTGGTAATTCTCAATATTTAACATCAACATTTTATGAACTAATGTAGCTATAAGGCCACTCAGGTGAAAAGAAACATTAGTCTAATAAAAAAGTATTTGCTTATTTAAGTCATTTAGGTAGAAAGTTTGGGAGTAATGAGAAAGGGAGAAACTACCTGATCCTACGGCACCTTCCACTTTTACGTATGCCCCTCTCCTTCATTTTTTCACTTGCAATTCTCTTTCCCACTACTTGCTTATTGGAAGCGGATTGATAGCAAAGAACTAGGTCACATCATGAAGTCAAGCAATGGGAATAATTACAATGGACACACCCGGAGGAAGCAGGATAAAGGCAATTTAATAAGGAACGATTCAGCTCTCACTGTAACATCATCTTTCTACTAACTTTTATAGGGGTTGGACTGAAATCTAGACATGAAGAAGAAGCATGCATCACTTCCCATGCTTGAGGAGAGGTCGAGTGAACTGACATGCTAAAAGTAGAAAATTAATGTAAAAATCTTTTGTACTTCTGGGGAAACTCAGGATAAAAGATCAGCAGCTGAGATGGAGGCAGAGAAGAACTTGTGTAGTGAGATGGACTGAAGATAAAAATGAAGAGTATATATGCTTCGTGTTATAAATTTAAAGTAGTTTAGAAAGAATTTAATCCTTCACTGATTGTCTTTGTTACCATTAAAAAGACAAATACACGTCTTGTTGCCTCTCATTTTCCTGGCTCCTGCTTCCCATAAGAAGGCACCCAGAGAGTTTAGTACGTCCTACACTATGGATAAAACTAATGGGAACACAGTAAGCTCTATATACATAATAAGATAGCATGTTTGGCCTTGAAATGGCTTGATCTATGACTGCCACAAGCAAAAGTGGCTGTTGGCACCAATTTTAAGATTTTTTAATATGTCACTCAGGATAAGTTGCTTAAAGAATGATTGCTCTGTCTACTTCGGTCACATTTAAATGCCAGATCGGGACTGTCAAATGTGACTGGATTTATCAATATGTCAGAATGATACAGAGAAAATTAAAAGGCTACAAAATAAATTATTTGGGAAGTTAATTATAAATAATACAATCTGTATATGCAAATATTAAATGCATTTATTCAATTAAACCACTGCAGATTTTTAAATTTCTTTCTGGCTTCTTTGACATGTCTTCCCATCAGGCTGTTTCTTGGGGATATAATTATTTAGTTAAATGATTAACTGAATGCTGTTATCCATATTAGATATTCTATGCTTTAAGCATATGAAAGTGTTTTGTCAGTATTCTAACTGGGGACTCATCTAATTGTGAAAGGTTATATCGGGGAAGAAGAAAAGAGTCATCAGCTAAAAAAAGTAATATGATGCAGTTATTTGCACTTACTTTTTGAAGGTCACTTGGAAGTTGTGCATATAATACTGCTGAGTCCCTCGGACCCATTTAGAAGTTTCTCTTTCATTGGCTTGGAAGCCTCAAAATAGTCAAACTCATTCATCATTCAGAAAGGAAGAATGCAGAGTAATTTTTACTTATCACCTTTAGAAAAGAGTAGGGATGAATAACCTACCATCACATGACAGAAGTAATGACAGGTATTGCTTTTAGCCACGTTTTAGATACTCTAAGCATCGCTACTTAGCATCACTTCATATCATCCTTACCCAACTGAAATTTTTTTATAGATGAGGTGAAACAATATATAAAATCCTAAAAAATTTCTAAGTTTCTGTGCCTCTTCCTTCCAGCAGACAAACAGCCTCAACCCAGTGAGCTGCAGCATCCACAGACTATTCACCACAAGGTGAGCTTTTAACGTAGTGCTGCACAGTCAAAAAGCAAGACTTCACGACGCTCTGTAAGCTCCCTGCTTCGCTCCTCACTTTTGTGACATATTAGACAACCACTGTCAGGAGAGACCTATTTACGACTTATGTATTCACAGCATGAGCCTAAACTTCAATGCAGTTTTAACTTTCAGTGTCATATTTTGATAGCCCATAACTGACATATAATAATGTGTTGCTTTTTAATGGCTTGTCAATGTTAATGCACCTGGTTCACATTTTAATTCCTTGGACTCCTGGGTTCACTCAAGCATGTATTTGCAGATTACTACAGCCAAGGCATCCCCTGGATAGTACTTCTCAGTTTTTGACAATACACCCAGATGGTTGTACTCAAGATAACACACAGTTAAGCTCTTGTATTCTATTATTCTTTTAAGTCAACTTTGAAATGAGAAAAGAAAAAATAACCCTTTAATAAATAACTTACTTTCTCATGTCACAGTATAACCACTTTCTCTATTTTTTCTACGACAGTGTCTAAAATAGTTATTTTTCTTGAAATCACTAGCTTCCCCCATGTCACTACTAGTAAGATTTCACCAGCGCCAGAAAGGCAGAGTAGGGTACATATTAAAACCAACAACAACCAAAAACAGTAAATTGTTCATCACAGAGGAAGTAGCTTTGCATACTCAAAATTCTGCTGCTAGAGTTGCTAGTACAAAATAGTTTCCATGATAAACTTCTTCAGTACCTCCAACAGCTTCCCATAAGGGTCATCATCAAGCAGTTGCCATGATGGTTCTAGTACTGAGGATGATTTCTTTCCCTAAGTGTCAATAAAGCCCTTTGGTTGTCTTTAAGAGAGCTGAACTGACTGAAAACTTATTTTTTGAAATGGGTACTTAAACCTGTATACCTCAAATACCTTCAAATGCATGAATTTTGTATGTACTTTCAAAACAGGACTTTTCATAAGAGGTATTTAACTAGAATACACTTTGCTACATTAAAAAAAAAAAAAAGCTTTTTCACATCAGATATCACTTCTAAATATATCCCTTGGTGAGGAGAACTGAGTGCCTGAAAAGATCTCTACTTCTCAGCTAAACCTGTATTTACACTGGCTTAAAAACGATCCCAAGGAAGCTATATCTACTATAAACTAAAATCCAAATCAGGCATAAGGGCTGTAAAACTAACACAGCAAAATTCTACTTTCTGCTTAGCGTCCTTGCGAAAGGCCCTCTCATGAAGCACATGTATAGTGAGAGTATGTCTCAGTCCTACCGGAAATGTAACGGCGGCAGCAGCAGAGGCAGGCCCACAAGAGCCAGCCGTGTGACAGCAGAGCTGACAGCGTTCCCAGCTCCAGTGAACTTCTCAGTGCCTCCTACGCTGGGGAGCACCGCGCGACGAAGCCCTGGCCACTGCTCGCAGACACTAGACCAGCACCCTGGGGTGATCACATTTCATTAGGAGACCCTTTCTTTACGACCACAGGAACAAATGGCATCATCACGATGAAAATGAAATTTAGCGTCTTGTCAGTCAGTCTGTGAGTAAAGAATAATCTAATTAATATTGACGTACAGATTTTTTCAGTAAGCAAATGGGTCGAACGTGATAAGCATGCAAATTTTTATTTTTTTTCAAAGCACTAAAAATGCATCTTCTTTCTGAAATAGAAAAATCAGACACAGTGAAAGTATTTTCATTATTTTAAAAGTGTCCCCTATCTCCAAGTAAATATGTAAAATTAGGAACAATAAATTATGCAAGAGTTGCTGCAGAGAAAAAACATACCATGTCTGCAATCAGATTAAGTTACATGACAGTCATTACCGCCTGCAGGACAAGCTCCCCTTGCCAGTTAGAAAAACTTAAGAATCTCTGTTATCATTTATCTTTGCATTAAAGCACCTACATTCTTAGGCAAATTTAGCCACAACAGTATGCAAAGACAGCAGAGCAATTCAGACAGCTCTTTTAGTGCGTCCCCAGCTACAATGATCTTGCTTTTTGATTTATTTATTCAGTACTGTCTGATTTCACTCCATCAAACAAGTTGTATCTTTTTTCTATGATCAGTGCTTTCTGATACATATTCCATATTTCCAGCTTGTGCATATCTGAGTGAGATGAGGTTAACGGATGAGGTGGAGATAGAAAAGTTTGTATGCATGACTGAAAATGTAAGGCTTTCTAGAAAATTGGAAAGTAAGAAGGCCTAATGGCTCTGGCACTGGATCAGATATTTTTGCATTTCTTGTCTATGGTACAGTTATCTCCTGCATCACCTTGTCTGTTTAGATTGTAAACACTTTAGGAAAAGGATTCTAGTATATTCTCTTCTAGTATCATCTTCTACTAAATCAGAATGGGGAAACTTCATCCTTCTCCTTATATGCCCCCCAGCCCAGACTCCGTGCATTCCTTTCCTGTGTCCATGCCTCCTGCTCATCATGTCCTCCCTTCTCTAAAGACTGTCTCTGTTCCAAATACAAGAAGAAGTGCCTCTCCATGTACTGCTTTTACTGATTATTTTTCCACTTACATTTCCTTCAAGGATTGTTTCATGCGAATTACTCAACCCTAAAATTGCCATTGCAAAGTGCAGAACTGCAGAAAGTCATTAGAAACCATAACTTGTGCTCTGTGTGCACAGGACATAAGAAGGAAAGAGACTGAATCCTAAAAAACAGCAAACAGCCTAACAAAGACAGCATCATCACTTTAGGATTCATGTAATCGCTGGTATTTGTCTGAACCTGAGCTGAGTTGGGAAGTTCTCGTTTCCGTATTTGTTTCTTTTTTAAATATTCAAACAGCAAAGGGTTTTTATGACTATGCAGGACATGTCATGTTATGTTTGTTTGGCACTACTAATTCATTTATGCTCCCTTCAAGAGAGGAATCAGAAAAGTTTGCTGTCACCAACAAGCTGAATGAACTATGGGAGAGAGACCCCAGATCGCAAGTGCTGATCATTTTTTTCAAGCGAGGAAAAGATCACCACAGCAATGATGGTGATTTTTGTCCCCGCTTGAAAATCAATGAGGTCATCAACAACATTGTTTACAAATAGCCATGCACTATTGTCAGATCCCATTCCGAAAATGAAACACAAGGGAAAGGGTTTTCTCCCATCTGCAGTCAACAGAGCTGTCCACTCTTCTGCAATGAACTTTGTTTCTTAGCAGTATTGTGTACCACACATCACAGACTGCAATTTGCATCATAATAATCCTTTAAAAACAAACAAACAAACAAACTAAAAAGCACAATCCATTTAATGTATTTCCCCTCTTCAAAGTTATACAAAGATGTAACAAATGGTGCTTATGAAGAATGGATGGAACTGGGAGAAACTCTTTCAATTTAGAATTTAATTGTAGAAGCCCAATTATAAAACTTTAATTTCCACTATCATGTGTCTTAAATATTTATCTTATCTAGCAGTTATTTTATTCATAATGGAAACCTTTGATGGCTTTTTTGTTATGCTATTCTGAGTCATGGATAATGCACACTACACTGGATTAAATTTGTACGGAAAATAGGCCATGCTGGCTTATGTCTGAAATTAGATGCAGCTAACTTAATTTTGCTGACATGTAAAAGAAAGGGAGCTTTGTTTAAAAAAAAAAATCACTTGCAATCTCATAAAATATTTCACTTGGTATCACATCTGTCTGAAGTATGAAATTTACAGAAGTTTAAACAGCAATTTACTGGAAATCAGAACAGGACCCCTGGGGTACCGCTCTCTGCTGATTAAGGCTGCACATATTGAGTATTTAATAATGATGTAAATTTAATGTTGTGGCTATTTAGTACAGTTCAGAAAGCTACTTTTTTTAAAGCTAGATAATTCAGATCCATAGTTACAAGCTTCAGTGTACTAAATCAACCTCACATATTAAATATTTCAATCTTAAAAAAAAAAAAAAAAAGAAAAGAAAAAAGAAAGAAAGAAGAGCATGGGGTAGATAAGCACAGATTCGCAATTACAAGGCTATTCCAGTAAAACAGATCTGCTGCAAGATAAAATTGAGGATGTACATACAGCAGGGTAAAGAAGTCCTCTTTTAATTACTGCGGATAAAGCAAAGCAATCACCACCATTTGCACTTCAAAAGCATGACATTTTCACAAAATTAGCAGGGCTATAGATTGTGTAATATTGAGATTATCATTTGCAGAAAAAATATATCAAAAGGTCCAAGCCCCTAAACTTAATGTGATTTTAGCTTAATCATCAGTAATCTTTCATTTTGAGTCTGTTCAAGTTATGCAGTGACCTTAATATTGACATGCTGGGTGTGTTTTCTTGAAGACACATTTTGATGCTTCCATTCTGTCTCCCGCAAATTTGTATCCTCCTTTAAAACAGAAGTAAACCTGCTTTCAGGTTTAAATCAACACTTTTACATTCATGCGCATCACAATATACAACTACTGATGTGTTAAAAACAAGAACCTGGGTGGAAGGAACCATACTCTCTTCTCTCTCCCTCCCCAGTGCGCTGACAAAAAGGTTGAGGTGGGGAGAGGAATAACCCAGAGAGCAAGCCAAAAGCAGGACTCACACACCGGGACCCCAGCTTCTGGTCACGTCAGGGCTTCAGTGCCTTTCCACAGCTCTTCTGCTCCTGCGGTCTCGCTTGACCTCAGCTAATGCGATGCCAGTAGAAGCCTTTCAGCACAGTTTGTGATAACCATGAGTATTGATGGAAGTGGGAGGAGGAAGAGAAGATGGAAAAAATGGCGTTTGGCATAAAACTGACACCAGAGAAAATGAGATGAATGGAGAAGGTAAGAAGAGATCAGACATGCACTCTGAGAACAACATGCATTACAAGCACCTGGGAAGCTAAGTAAAAGTCTTCTCGTTTAATACTGGTTTTGCCTCCCAAAATGTGAATGAGTTTTACTCTCCTCTGCCTGAAACAACTCTTTACCTTTCTCTCCCCTCACTTCTTACGACTGAAGGACGCTGAGATTCTGTGATCGAAGCAGGAATGATCGAGTTTGAGAAAATAGATTCTCTTTCTAACAATTCACAAACCAAATTAGAGCTAAGTTCGCAGCCTCTGCTGAGTGAAAGAAGCGTTCAGTGAGACCTGCTACTGAACAAGATGCAACAACTCTTAGGCCATAGGACAAGTAAGGTATGCCCTTGATGATAGTGCCACTTCTAACACATCTTCACGCATCTTCAGCAAGAATGACAAGGTGTGTAAATGTGTGCATCACATCCAAGTGGGGGTAAATGTTTCATGCCACCATATCACCACCGCCATTTGCTGCAGAAAAACTCAAAGGTTGAGCATGCAAGGTAATGCAAGCTGATGATATTCAAGAGAGGATACTGTCTTACTCTGGCAGTATAAATGCACAGCTGACATGAACTTCGCAGTCAATTCTAGAAAACCATCTACAAGTAACTAGTGAAAATTCATCATCACCCATAAAACCCAGAAGAATGGTTACAGCTACAGAAAAACAATGTAAAATTACTAGCATAAAATATTTTTATTATTATTGTTATTACAGAGAGTCTAACCCAGACTATATAACCCAGAGCAAACACAGGTAACTGCATTTGGGGAGTTTATGAACTCCTCATACAGTCAATATGGAATTTATCCGTATTCCTGCTGGGAAAAGCAAACACACGACTTTATCCACCTTTCTGATAATCTCTCAGCATAAGACACTTTGTTGCTTATCAATACCAAATACATACAGCAATTACTTGCAATTTTTTTTTTTTTTTTAGGATTTCTGTAAAACCCGATCACAAAGTGCTATACTTCAAAGAAATAAAGTTTTCTAAGGAAGTACACATCACTGGGGCAAAAAGAAAGAGCATTTCCCAGCTGGGTACATGGGGACTGGCAAAGTTTCAGAGAAAGCATCAACAGTCTTCATTTTCCACCTGCTAAGGCTTTAGTACAACAGGACCCATTCCACTCAGTCCAGGTGTGTTCGAAGGAGTGCTATCAGTGCATGATATTATTTTGCTACTCTGAATGCACAGGTCAAGAAAGTCTGCTGTGATGACAGTCAATGAGGCTATTCACTAACCCAATGGAACGCTTTCCATTGATTTCTAATCATGATGGTTCCATGTGGGAAGCGATTAGCAGTAACTGTTTAAGTCTGATATGCCCCGCAAGGACATTCACATACTGTTTGTGAGAATCACACCTAGGGTTTAGTAATTCAAGAAAGAAAACACCACTTGGTCTTGGGAACAAAGATCTCGGCTCGGGAAACTCTCAAAACAAAAAGTCCTGACTGAAAATAGCTTATTCGCTCCGGGTATAAATATGTGAGCAATACACATTAAAGTTGATTCAGCATCCATGACGATCTGGGTCCGTGCCTTAATATGCCACAGTTCCACTCATTAGCATGTTCAGCTCTAGACGGTCACCTGCAAAGTGACAGCTGTTACACTGACTGTATAGATATAAAACACACTAACAGTTTTATTTCAACCTGAAGTATTATATTGCATTGACAGCATTGAGTTCGCATGTTGAACAACGGATTGGTATCATTCCAACAGTGCATCTTTACTTATTATCCTTAACAGGGAATGAAAAATAAAGTGAAAATTAAGCTCATTTTCTTCATAGGCAGAGAAAGCTGCCTATGGAGAGGGTTTAGCTGAAAGGCTTGTTGGGAAGAACGAACAGGAATGAGTTTTCTGCGTCTTTTGTGTTAACAGAGCCTTGCTAGTTTGGCTCTCTAACTGTGGTACAATCCTCTAGCAGGCCTCACGGTCAGACCATGCAACACAGCTCTCTGCTACACCACGTCCATTCCCCAGGGCTGGCTAACAGACCTTTATTCGCTCATTGGCACAGCAAAGTAGAACCGCGAGCGGTATGGACAACCTCCCGCGAAGAAGGACAATCAGGTCAGCACCCGCACCTGCACCAGCCCTCTCTCTGTGCTAAGTCGAAAAAAATGACAGATGTGTCCATTATTGCCCAGAATAGACACCACCACACCAGCGCCGCTGGCACAGCTGTCTGCAGTGTTGAGCCGCACTGAATGACTGAACGCGGGTGACTACGTGATTCTGTGATTCTGTGACAGCCCTGGAACGAGGACACAGGGAAAAGGAAATCATGGCTGAGTCTGGGTCAGATGTTTTTTGGCACAAGGCAGCATACACAGCGTGGGTAGAAGAGGAGTATTTGTCAGCTCTTCGACTGACAGTGTCTAATGGCAACTGCAGTATGCAAAGCAGAAGCTGCCAATGGTACCTCTGCATAAAAGACAGAGAGACCTGCCAGCAAGGTGCCCCCCTCAGTTTGGCACAAGCATTTTGGGCACAGCGTGCACGTGTGTCTAAAATGGTAGCGCTGGCAGACCGCCTTTCATGGTTGCACGCACCCGCACGGTCTGACCGGCTTCTCCCCGAGGCCGAGAGCCACCTCGACGATCTGGCGTCTCTCCCGCCCCGTCCTTCCCGCGCTCCTGGAAGCGGCAAGCAGAGGCAGCTCCGCTCCGCGCGCACGCCCTGCGCTGTCCCCAGCTGACAGCCTCAGCGTGGCCCCCTGGGCTACCTCGAGCTGAGGCTCTGCGCCTTCTTCTCCTTCCTTGGGGGCCCAAAAAACAACCATGCTCCAGAGTTCAACATGGTTCAGGGCCGCGACATGGGGGTGTCACAGGATATCCGCATACAGCCGGCACACCCAGAGGGAAAACCCACCCCACTCCGGGATGCAAGGGCAAGGTACGCGCAGTACGTGAACCAGTGAGCCTGGGGAAGCAGAAAGGCGATGCGACTCCTTCTCCTGCCACCTGACTCAAAAAGTAGGGGCGGAGAGAGAGGGAACTTGCAAACTCCACTAACTTTCTCATTTTAAAAATCTATGCAGTAACAGAGCGCCTATAAACTTCTTAACATGCAACTCTTAGGGTACTTCCAGCACCTCAGTTGCGCTGGTGGATCGGGACGCTAACACCGTTGCCCCCAGCTCGCTCACCCGCGCTCCACCAGTGGCTCAAGCTCTGCGGTGACAGCAGGGACTTTCAGCAAAAGGACCTCAGCTGGCAGCATGGGGAACACGGCGCTTGGAGCAAAGGCGGCTGCTTAGACAATACACAGCATGCCTCTAAAGGCTGAATTCTTCTTCAAAATCAGTGCTGAATTCATAAGGTACTTAGTATAAAGAGGTATTGGAAATACCACAGCAGTGTGAATCAATTAACACCTCCTTGTAGCTCATATATTCTCAAGATTAAGTATCCTCTGTTACTATCGGTGATTTCATAGTACCAGTGTAGACTTACTTGCATTTATATAAATGGAATGAGCAGGAAATATTAATAAATGGTTAAAATAACAGCCAATGAGTAAAGGGCCATATTTTTCACTATGGCACAGGTTGGTCACCAGTGCAAAGCTTGAAACTTTAACAGGCTTTTTTTAAAACTATATACTTCAAAGATAAGTTATTTTAAAGTGTTAAATAGACTTCCAATAATCGGAAATAACAGTTATCTAATCAATGGGAGGGGTTAATTTTTGTGTAGGTTGCCACTGATGATTCTCATGACTACTGAATAAATCTGGATTAATTTCTGAATGCTGATGAGTTCTGGCTTCCCCCTTTTTTCAACTTCCTTGCCTATACAACCATATTTATGCACTTTTTTTTTTTTTCCAAGATGTTGCACAGTCATTTTTCCAAACTACTTTCTGAATTCTGTCAAAGACTACCAATGGCCAAGATGTCACAGGCTGACCACAGACAGGTTCTGTTGTATCTATGTCATCCCTTAAAGATGTAACCTGCTCCTAAAGATCTCCAGTGCAGGAGATAAACAGTCCATTTTAGCTCTTACCTTGGAAAAGGATTTTGCTATTGTCTAATCATCCTTCTGAACTGCAAACCCACTACTTTGTATACGTACCATGAATTAGAGAACAGATTATCTACTATTTCTTTGCCACAACCCCGTAAGCGCCTGAAGACTTAATAAGGCCCCCACCTGCTCACTCTTCTTTTCACTACATTAAAACACATCCCAATCCATTCAGTATTTCTAGGTCGGTGATATCCTTCCCAGCCTCTGATCCTTTTTACTGTTCTCCTCTCAGCTTCCCCTTATCTGTCCATCTTCTCCACCGAACTCAGGCCAAAACAGGATACCACTCGGTGTAGCTGAAACCTTACCTACAAACAGCCACCCAAAATGTTCCCCTGATACTGTTGGTTTATGTTCACTTGTGATTCATTATAACTCTCAGGACACTTTCAAGATAGTTTGATAAATGATCCCATATTTCCTGTTTTCCATGAAATAGACTCAGATATAAGGTGTAATTTGAAATAAGAGCACTTACTTTATAATATTGCAGTAGGCAAGTATCTTCTCCCTCCTTCATCCAATACACCTACGCACATATATTTTCCAGTTTTTCTGCTACTGCCCCACTAAGCACATTATTTTCCTTTACACTTATTTTAGGACAATGTTTAGACTTCGAAACTACAAATGGCAATGCAAATGTGAAGTTTTCAGTCTGACTACGTGCTCTACAGACTATTTCAGAAAAGGACAGTATTGTCTCTCAAAAGTATCTTGATGATACTAAGTGTGAAGCTAGGCTTCACAATTATGTTCTTCAGCTTTTATTCACATGTAAAAAGTCATACAAAAAAAGTTATATAGCTATACAGCTCAGTAAAATTTTAATTTGCTTCAAATTCACCTTACTGTATTTTAAAGGTAATTATCTCATCTGAATATATGCACAAAACACTGATTGAATTGACAACATGATCACAGCTTTTCCAAAGAGCTTCCACCTTACTCAGCATACAGGTCATCTAACATCACAGTCATTTTTCAAATACAAAGTATGAATTTTCAGAACATGGCATTTTGGTCTGTTTCAGAAGCAGGGTCAGAAAAGAAATGTCCTTAGTTTCTCTTTCAACCCTTTTTTCGTTATGCAAAACCAATTTCCACCTAATTAAATTGCTTTTTTAAAGTTCCTAATTTATTAAACTGCAGAGTCCTTGAGCCATAGGAATGTTCCCCTACCTCCTTTTTCAGACACTGCCCTCCTATGTTACTTTTAAGTTATTTATAAATACATCTCTCCTGCAGTCTCTACCAGCAGGGCACCTTCGCATGCTAGAATTTAATGAGGCTCAGGCACAAGTCATGAGTCCCTGAAGAAAAGTATTACCTGATCTGCTTCATTTATTTCTACCAATAATCATACCATTACCTACAGCTTCTGTTTTTAATTAGTGGTATCTAATGATTAACACTGGCCAATTTGCATCCAATTATGTCCCCTGAAAAATTAGAAGTGGATGAAAAGGCTGAATGCAATTAATCATTCTGCAATGTGAATTTGCTTAAATATCAAGGATAAATGTGTTGTACTTTCCTAAATAAGATTTCATTGAAAACATACACTGTCTGGTTATGAAGCAAAAGCATGACACTTCCCATGACAGTAAGAAAGCTGGATATTAAACACTACAGAATTACCAAATACATTGACATATATCCTTCTAATAATGATGAAAAATAATGCAGCTGATATCTAATTACACTCTGATTCATATGCTACAAAAACAATTGAAAACAATAAGCAAGATAACATTTTATGACATACAGATAGATCTTAGTCTTGTCTGAGACAAAACTTGGTTTTAGTACGTGGTCTTTAGAATATAATTGCCACATCTTTTCCTTCATTCCTAGGAAGTTTAGCCTTGGAAAATATTCTGTTCCTTCTTCAAAGCAAATAGTGCTACTTAGTTATGAGATTTTTTGGACTACCAAAACATCTGTAAGAAAACTTACAAATAATAGGAAATATTTACTACAACCTCCCCACCACTGCCACCCCCAAAAAAACTTATTTATATGATGTCTCAGTACAACAGATGATGGCAACAGGATGCTTTTAATGAAGAGTTCTCTTTTGTCTTTCTCAAGCCCCCATCTCTCTGATAAACTTGAAAGAGACTTCATATAAATACAAATAGACTAAATACCACTAGTGAGACCTCTTTTCCATGATGGTGAAATTATTTTGTCCCTCAGAGATAATTAAAATAACTTGACAATTACTTTAAAGGTTAGTTCTTGTATAGCAACTTACAAGCATAAAACAGGGCAGCAGCCTTCTAAGCTTAACTTACAAAACTAGATTACACTACATTAATCCATTCCTTTATCTGAATTTTTCAAACTGAAGCGCAGTTCAACATATTGTGAAGATTCTTAAAATACAGTAAAGCTGACTGAAATCTTCTGGAAGAAAACAATGAAAATAGGGTTTAAGACAAGTGAAGATCTCAAGTGACACTGAGTATACGTTTTCTAACTTTCAGCACACAGAAAGCCAAGCCCCTGACTTCCACCACCTTATTTTTTGCCAAAGAGAGGAAAAAAAAAAAAAAGTGTTTATTTCAGTGGAAACTTGTTGTTAGGCACACCATCTAGCACTTTCTACCTGCATTCCTCACCTTTATCCTATCTCCCCTCTTGTTCTTCCTCTGTTTCAAACATTTTTTCAGTTCTCAGCCCTACTGTCAGGAGTTTTGTGTTCTTCATAATACCTAGGGCATTACTTTCTTCCCCTTATTATTGTACTCTTCCAACCCACTTTCTGTTTAGGACTCAGGTCAACTTTTAACTTCTCAACATTTTGCACTGCTCATTGGGATGAAGGTCAGAATTTAGAGGGTAGGAAAGACTAATCTGCAGATGTTACTTGGTTGGCTGGTTGCTCATGGTTGGAAGTGTCATTACACTTTTGCTTGGCAACTCTTTCCAGCTTTTCTTGAAAACATTTTTTTTTTAGTTAGGTTCTTGTATTCATTATGCCAGACGTAACACAAATAATTTGTTTCAGAGATATTTGGTCCTTGTTATCTCTGTTCTCACTCCATACAAAATCATCAAAAAGGCTCCAAGATACTATTTTAAGAAGTGCTTTGCTTTTGAACATGAGACTCATTTACAGTAGCTGTACTGACAAACATTGCAACAATACTTCAATTCTAATCATCTGCAAGGAGCCAAGAAGTAAGATCTAAAGAATACACTGCATTCATTTTTTTTCCCTCAGGCTTATCAAGTTTCAGTTAGGGTGGACTCACGTATATTATTGGGTTACACTTCATGAAACAACCTGCAATGACTACCAGCAGCCTTACAGTTTCAGGTATAACAGACTACTTTTCTTTTTTTTAGTAGGAAGTTCTTAAGCTCTCTTCTTAAAACTGGATAATTTCCTAGTGTTATAGACACTATAACAGTATCGTTAAAACATCTGAAATAAAAACTCTCTGTACATTCAGCTTGAGTCACTTCTTGATGAATTTGACAGCTGTAGACTTGTCTAACCCAACCGATCGACTGAGGCTAGGTGAGGCTCTCTACAACTCCTTTTGAAGTGCAGTTACCTAACGAACCTAACTACCTAGTTACCTAACTTTGACCATCATGAGATCATGATGAACACAAATCATGAGAAGATTTTGACTCTCAGACAGAGGTGGAAGACACAGAGACTAAATGTGTGACTTCAAACAGGACCACAGAGTGTTCCTTTAAGGCATCTCATACTTATCTCCTTGCATTCCTTTAAAGATGATCACTTGAAGAGTGACTTTTCCAATCCTACTATTCCACATTTCAACCTTTTAACATCATCTTGCTGGGGCCTCACTATAAATCTAACCAGTCTGGCTTTATTTGAGATGCTTACCTTTCCTCTTACACTCTCCCTACTGTATATATTCTCTTTCATTTCTGGTAACATCACTGACCTTCCTGCTACCTAAGCGCACACATCTTTGACGTCCCTGACCCACTCTCCTCAGATATCCAGAACACGAACATCCAAGTATTCTTTAGATATCTAAAACTCACATTTCTACAGCCAGAACTTGTAGTATACAAACCCAACTCTCTTTTGATGTACCTCTGTAGAGTTCAAACTAACCTCAGTTTCCACAGTGCTGTTTTCCCCAGACCCCACTGTTCTAATAGCCACTCCATTTGCATTCACACCATTGTTCCCCTTTCTAGGTACACAAAGTTCAAAACTTGTTCTCAGTTTTCAAGGCTCTTCCTAACTCTGCATATTTGCTCTCTCCTATTGCACTGCCCACTGTGCCAAAATATTTAAAAGTCTCAGCTCCTTACTTGCCAGTTTGGCCCACAATTCTTATGCCTTTTCTACGCAGAAACAACAGTTTCTTCTCTGCAACCCACCTTCATGCTTTACCACAGTGCTAATGAGTGAGCCATATAAAATGATATGGCTAACGTGATTACAGCACCGCAAAAGCAGTGTTTTAACTCTTTCCCGCACCATTACCTTCTGCCTTTTTTGTGGGTGATAATCAGTAGAACTGATGAATACGGAGCAAGGAAGGGATGCTAAGAGAATCAATTCAATTGACTGGACAGGAACATTCTCCTCTTAGTCATTCACACTGATTTTCAAGCACTTCCTTCCTTATCTTTTACTGACATGCTCTTTAGAAAAGCTCATTATACCGCCATCCTAAACTTCTCAGACACTTAAGAAAGAGAGAGACTTCTAGTCCTATGAAATACTCTAAGTAAGGCAGACAAATGAGCTACAAGAAGGTAAATTAGGATATAATTTTACCATAAAACATTGACAAACCACCTACATGCATACAGAGTCAGAAACAAATTTGCATGCCCCTATTGGGCATTGCGTATGTCCCTATCACCTCAATAATAACTTTTGTAAAATATTACATGGAAAATTACATGGATATTTCAGGAAGGATTGCATCTCCTTCTAGCTTTTCAGAACATAATTTTCTCCTTGCAATTAAACTCTTGGTGAAACCACACCTGTATCGTGAAATATTTGAACTGTTTGGATTATCTGGATTATTTGCAAGAGAAGAGGGATTTAAATAGTTAAGTCTTATTTGATCAGTAGAATGAGGTCTCTAATCAGTCTTCCAGGGAAGAAGTTCATGTGCAAGCTGTTTGTGCTACATAAGCTTTTACTAGCCATTCTCAACAGTTGATCTGCCAAAGAAGCAAGCAAACTGTGGTACAGCAGGCTCATTCAAGGGGAAGAGATCTGAATATGGCAATGCAGCTATGGGTATTCCCCACATTTTGTACTGGGACTTTCACTCTTTAAAACTCTTCATTAGGCCCTGAAATTAAAACACAGGCCTCAGCCACATCTATACCCAGAGGATTGGGAACAGAGGGGCAGGGGTGTGCCAGTAACTCATTTTTTGGAAAATTTCTTAACCAGATGCTAAACAGATTTATCTATATTCCTAAACATCTCAAGTTACCCACAGTGAGAACTTGACTATTGATTTTTTCATGAGTATTTGATGTCATGAAGGAATTGCCTAGAACAAAAATTAGCACAAGGAGTCAGCGTACCCTGGATTATAAACCCATTTTAGTCACTTGATGACCATGACCTTGTCTGCCATAGGAAAATTAATACCGATAATTCAGTATCAGTGCAAGCATTAGGTTAGACAAAGCCAAGGCCGTTTTATTGCTGTGAGAGGTCAAGCTTCCTTGAGCTACTTTAAAAAAACGCAGCTCTTCCTGCTCTTATTGTCTTTGCTCTTTTTATAAAGAATTTGACTGCAGACTCCTACCTTCAGCACTGCAACTGCACAGCTTTTGTGTGTGAGCAATAACAAACCAGCACAGGAACAACACAATGTTGCATATACTTGTTTGTTTTGTGAAGTAAGAAGTGAGGGGCAGGGGGCAGGTTTCACCTTCACACAAAGTTGCAGAGTAGCTGAAACCAAAGCAATAAAAAGTAGTCATATATTGCTGATGTAAGCCAATATTGAGGCGCTGGCCTCCAGGGCAGAAAGTAAACGGGAGAAGGATTGTGTTGAGGTATGTTTTGGAGTCAGCACTTGCTGAGGCTTCTTAAGAAAAGCACAGCATTTCACTTGCTTGAGGCTGTATTTAAAGTGGATGCCCAGCCTGCAGGCAGCAAGGAGTGGCTTTGCCAATGTAAATGCACTTTCTGAAAGGCTTAACCGTTGTTGTCGTGTTTTGTTGTTGTTGTTGTTGTTGTTTTTAATGGTATCACTTACATAGCCAAATGGAGATGTGGACTGGGAGTGCTTTGGACATCAAGTACCCAAAAGTGGGAGTCTGCAGCAGAGCCGAGACCAGAACCTCGGAATCCAGCCCCCCCCTTAGCTCTCCCCAGGCACCACGGGGTGCCTCTCCTGCCTCCCTGCCCCAGCCCCGAAAGCAGGCAGACACCTCAGAGCTGCCAGGCCGAGTGTAGAGGTCAGTCAGAATGTCTTAGCCAGCAACACAAAGGATTTAAGATGAAGGAAATCTGTAATGACTGTCTTTATTTTAAATTAACACAGATGATTACCACATAGGAACACTCCAGTGAGACAGAGGTGGGTATCAGCTGAACCCTAGGTATTCCCTTGGCACTGACAAAACAGCTGCACAATTAAGCAGAGTCTATATGATGTTTGCAAATGACATAAAACACCCAGTTAATTAAACTCGCTACTCTAATGTTAATCAAAAGCAGTCTGTTCATTGACCTAAATGTTGTTCTCCTTTTTGTATCTTAGGAATTATGAACCGTAAGTAACAACTTGATGACTGAAAGCTGCATTTTTACAGAACCTGCCTCCCCCCCATTATTGCTGTGGATCCTCAAATGGAGAGATCTTCAAATGACACCTAAGGGCTTTCTTCACAAGATACAGGGTTAGGGAATGGCTCTGATCTATGTAGAATAGCTGATCTACGTAGGACATAGCAAAAACACCTATTATCAGAACAAATCTATGTTTTGTGCAATCCAATTTAAGACTGTGTTCCTACACCATATTCTTCCTACAAATGGGTTTAAGCAATCAAAGCTCTTTAAATTTATCTTTACAGTTTCATATATTACTTCATGAATTATTTCAGTTATTTTCCATTGTCTCTTGGAAAACTGAGTGTTGATCACCAGACTCAGGGCCTGATTCACCTTTTGCTCATTTTCAGTGCAGCCTCTCTGATTATACCAGGGATCATTTCAGTCCAGGTTTACCTGGTAGTCTCAAAGCCACTTAGCGGAACCATTACTGACTCTTGATTTATCACCAGCCATTTGACTGACTTCAGGTGCTTCTGTCTCCCTTCTAGCAACCAGGCGCAAAGGTTTTCTGTCTTCCACTTATTGTACGTACAGGCACTGCAAAGGTTTTTTTTATTCCGCTGTGTCTTTGCCATAACTAATGTTGTTCGAAAGTCAGATTACTTAAATAAGCAGGTGTGCAGCTCATGTGACTCTCTTCCTTCCTTCACTCTCTACTGCATATACAGCAGCCAGGCCTGAAACTTTCAGGTGGAAACATCCACCACAGTTCCATCTATAAATAAACAGAACATTATAAGTGGAAGATAGAAATACTCCCCCAGCTCCCTCCAGGGGTTCTGCTCATGAATTCTTGCTAGAAAGATTGTTTGCCATTTATTTCTCCCTTCTGGACCCAGCCTGTTAGCAATGGGTTTTACTTCTCCGTTACTCATGCCAGCCTTTTTAGCCTTACAAACTTTCAGTGAATAACTTTAGCCAACATCTCACAAAGAACACTCCCCAAATCAGTTGCATGCTTTCCAATTATTAATCCAACTAGTCACTACACCCCAAAAAATCATCTTATTAAAAAATTAAATTTTTTTTTTTTTTTTTGGTGAAGCCATGGTGGCAGTTTACCAGGATCCTTAACAGATGTCTCTAGGCTTTGTATGACTGCATGTCTAGAGGGCTTACCCAAACTTTCCCTCTCTCCTACGCTGCTGGCCTAATTTAATGGTGACCTACACAATAACACAACTGAGTAGACTGCAGAGGAGTTACATTATCAACCCTTGTGGCTTGAACATTTGCTCAGATCTTGTTTGAAAACAATTCGCCTGTGTTTGTAATTAGATGTTAGCTTATACGGACACCTCCAGTGCTCCAGTTGTGGTAGCCTTCCTCTCTCAAACTGGCCAACCTCCCTCAAACTTCAGCAAAAACCTATCCCCCAAGGAGTTTTTACCCCCTTCCTGTGTAGCTTCTGGTAGACTGTTGCGTGGTTTAGCTTCTTGAAGGCAAATTGTCAGTAAATTCAATGGACACTGAGGCTTTACACAAGAACAAGTAAGCCAGGTACATTTTGCTTGCAAAGCACAAAGTACGCAGAGATTGTGGGAAAAGATTATCTGTACATGCAAAGACCTCCCTCCTTTCCCTGCAAATAGGAGTATTTTTCTGTCTTTGGCCTGCACCTATGGTGAAGAGTGGCACCACAGCAAAGGATTATCACGCATTGCCAGGTTAGTTGTAGTCATTTCTTGAGATCTCTTTTTTTGTCAGATTAAAGAAAAGTAGTCTGTGTTATTTCTAATTCTGCCATGGGCTGCTTGCATTACCTGCAAAGTTAGGAAAAAAATGAAGATGCAGCATTGAGCTGAGGGCCTTTTCCTTCTTTTATCCACTTTCAGGAGAATAAACCAGGAAACCCAGCAGGACATGACATGCTAATAGCATGGAATTGAAACAATATGCCAGTCTTGAAACTGTGAACCACTATGCAATTGATATTTAGCCAAGATCAGTACAAACATGCATACCAGATGTTTTATTTAAACATATAACCAACTTTTAAAAAGGCATGAATTAATTTATTCCAGGTGTCTTGTCATTAATGTTCAAGTTTTGTTTTATGAACTGTCCTGAATTTTGACAAGTCTACAGCAAGCAAAGCTTAGCAAGTAGAATTCAGCACTTTTTTTTTTTTTAACTGTGGGAAGGTATGTCAGATTTCAACAGAAAACAAAGTTTTTAAGCTTATACTTACCCAACTGCACATACCTCAAGGGGCCTAGGAATTGAAATTCTTCAGGAAAAAAGGGAACTCTGACCTTCTGAATACACTGCTTGTCTTTGATATGCAAGAAAGAATATTTTATATTCTTATGCTGCCACCTCCTTTTTCTTTGTGCCAGCATAAACCAAAAATGTAGAAACAATGAACAAAGTCAAAACACGACTTCAAACCAATCTGGATATACCTGTAAAGCTGTCAGGGACAACAGTCTATGGGCTCAGAGAAGCACTGAAATCAGAGAGGGGGGAGAATGCAAGCCACCAGCCTTCCCTGAATTCTTGCAGTGCAGTGACCTTGGGAATGTTACAAAATCTTTTTATGCACAGTCCCAAACAGACTTTTTGCTTTGTAGTTTTTTCACCTGAGCACTGCTGAGTTTTAGAGGGGAGGAGAGACTTGGCGTTTGATAAATGGAGATCTGAATTTAGCTTGCCATACACCAAAACCAATTAAATCAGGTTGAGTGGCTCAAGAGACATTTTTAGTTTTCTGCTGAATAATCAGAAAGTATTAATAGTACTTTGAGCAAAGAAAAATATGTGGAAAAGGCGTGCTCAGGGGAAAGAGGAAATTTTTAATTGATAGAAACTTAAATGAAGTGGTTTCAAGGAACTAGAAAAAATCACAATGCAGTATCTGTCAGATACTGCTAGCCTGTATATAAGGGACTTGTTTCAAAAAACAGTGCTTAAAAAAAAAAAAAAATTAGCAGAAATAGAAGCAAGGCTGAGAACATGCATCTTGTGGATAGATATCATTGGGATCCTAAATTTTAAGCTCTATGAAGCAGAGACTTTGCTTTGTTCCTTTTCTGTGTATGTGTATATATATATATGTAAATGAGTCCCTAATCCACACCTGCTGGAGCCACATAAATAATTAATAATTGATGGAGAAATAAATTATTCCATAAAGCAACTTGCTTCCTTCAAGCCAGAAATGCATAGAAAGCTTGCAGTACCAATTTAGCCTTGTAACAGCTTTGAAGAAAGAATAACTTTTGACTGTTCAAAGCACATCATTACAATATTGAGTGTGCTGCAGAAAATGCCATCAAAAACAGCTATCAAAAACACACCCTCTTACTGTGTTGAGAGAGTAAAGAATTTTAAAGGAAACAAGTACTAGTATGTACTATTTCACAAGACCTCAGAAGTTTAATTGCACACTAAAAGTAGAAGATAGAGGGATACGAACAAAGTTTCCAAAAACAGACAATGAAAAGGAAAGATACAATCCTTCTACTTACTAACATTATACAGGACAGTGAAGCATCTCAACTCCTCCAGTCGAGCACTTTTATTCACAACAGTGCATTTATGACTGCAGGCATGTTTCAGCTGCTACAATCTGCTCATTAACAAACAGGTGGAAAACTACCAATGAGACGATGCACTGCAGGAAAAGATCCATAAGGTTTCCAACTCTTTCAGCCTAGCTGCAGGTTTAGACACTTCTAGGACTGTTGACACTTTATAGCAAATGTCACAAAAGATTTTTATCTGAGCTATGAGTACTTAATGGCAGATCATACCTCTACAATAAGAGCAGATCTGGGAGAGTTCATTAGGGTTTTGGTATGCTTTACGTTATAACTTTTAAGTTAAGTTTAAGACCAGCTTTCACTGACATAACCAAGCTAATTTATACCTGCTGTCATCATCAGCATGATAACAGAAAACTAACCAATCTTCTTCCATTTTCCAAGCAGATTTTGCAGCCTGCACAGATCTCCACTGTACTTCATTTAAGCAGCACATCACTACTCAGCAAGAGCTTGGTACTCCTGTGTAAGCTTCAGTCCTAAAGCAAGCATTCACTACAGGTAGGCATATCCAGCTAGTTCTGGCTGTCCACCGAAGTGCATATACAGCATATGATTTTTACACATTTGAAATAGTAAAGGTAGAGACTGTTTAAGTAAATGCTGTATAGAAAGCTTGCTGTATGAATTCAGAAACCTGCAGCAACCTTAAAAAAGCAGCAATTTCAAAATATACCCTTGAAGGAAAGAGTTTTGCAAAAAATGCCAATAAGGACTATTGTGTATAAATAGGAATACACTATCTCAATTTATATACTGTATTTACTGAAAGTTTCATTTTTAAAAGAGTCCAAGAGCACTCATACTTGAAGTCAATACCATTTTATAGGTTATATGTTGGTTGTGGAAGTATACAAGTAGTGAATATTTTGCAATAGGCTATTAAGTGTAGCTTCGAAACAATACAACGTTCCTATAAACATTTAAGACATCTTTTTCAGAACACGTTTGAAGCATCTGAATAATACATTTATTATTGACTGTCATTCTTCAACAAATGGCAATCATTTATTTGTTCCGCTCCTGGTTTTCTATTATGCCTCTCTCACTTCCAGCTTTATCCACATGAGAAGAACTAAGTATCTCCTGCCATTGCTGGATAGCAGAGTAGAAATGTGATGATGTAAAGAGGATACAAGTATTTCCAAGTTGTGTCAACGTGAAGATATAGGGAAAACCTCTACTTCTCTTCTGAGTGACCTAATAGTTCTTTAAGTTTGTCAAGCTGACTAGTTTCTATCTTAGGCACTGGCTCTGTTGTTTACTAAATGTCCTCCTGTAAATTCAAGCATTTTCAGTAGAGTGAAAGAAAGTCTATCCAAAATTAATCTGAAAGATTCTGTAAATTAATGATGTGTCAAAGAAAAAATATATCTTCCAAACAATACCAGAGCAACAAAGCTGTTCCCTCTGTTAAATACAGTGGTGTGTTTTTTTTTAAATCTTTCCCTAACTAGACTCACTATTCTAGCAATACCTTGGTCATCTAACAGCTTTAAACTCATTCCTCACACGTTTTAAATCCACACAAGTATTCACCGACTGCAGTGGCTTGTATTGTGCCACAGTCCTTCATGGTAGAAACATACGCTACACTGCCAAAGATCCCGCTATTAGACTAAGTGCAGGAGAAAAAACTTAGAGCTTTCCTCCGTGTACTTCATCTGATAAAAGATAAGAGGGGCTGAAGAGTCTGCACACTCAACGCTATTTGTTCCAAATGCCAGCTCAGAGAAACAGCCCGGCTCTGCCTCCCGGGCTGCACAGATCCCCTTCTCACCAACCCCAGGCACCTGCCTTTGCTTTCCCTGCTGCTTCTCCTCAGTACCCGGTCCTCCCGTCACCATCTCACTCCTGGCTCGCTCGTCATGCGCTCCTCAACAGAATAAAGGAGAACTCGCTTATCCTTTCTCAGGACGTGCCATGGAGAAGACAGAGAGCACCGACACAGAAACAGCTTCATTCTCCTGCCAAACCTCCTTGAAACAAGCCAGCGGGTTCTTCAGAAAAAAAAAAACTTCATGATTTCACAAATGTGCAGTATTTCCCAGATCATTCCAGCCTCTTTCTGGGTTTCTAGGACTCCTAACGTGACACCATTTCAACAGCCAAGAGAGGGAGATAAAACTTCTCATGCATGGCCTCTAAGGGTCCCTTTCATTATCTACAGGAACAAGGTCAGAAAGTAAAAGGAAATATTAAAAAAAAAAAAAAAAAAGTCATGGGTCACAATAATTCCTCTCAAAGCTTTTTGCTATTTTAGCTGAAAGAAGTTCCTCTTTTCCTGACTGACCCTGCTTCTTTTTTTCTTTCAGCCTCTGCTTGACAGGAGAGGACTTGTTAACATTCCCAGGAGCTGTTTAAACTACTATTATGGATAAGTACTGCTACAGACTGACTGTGAGGTACATTTAAAGAAGACTTGGGAGCATAATTATTCCTAGTCCATTTGGACTGGATTGTCATCTCAAATACTCTCCTAGGTGCTTTATGACCATCAAACTCCACAGTAGCCAGAAAAGGGAGACCTTTTTTAGATGAACAGTTTTCTTCTAGAAAATGCAGTTATAATTGCACAAAACCATGGCAGTACTTTTTTGAAAAAAAAAAAAATCAAAACAGAAATATTTCAGTCTTTAGTCTGAAGCAATATTTCAGAATTTGCTTGAGTTGAGACAAAAAATCCTGTTAAGAATAGCTTTTTTCCAAATTGAATAAAGCATCTCTGGACACACTTTTTTTTTTCCTGCTCACAGAAGAAATGGGAAAAAATGGGAATGGGAAAAAAACAGCTCTATAAATTATATTTCATCTATGACAAACATTTTGTCATAGATGAATCAAATCATCAAATGAATATTTTTCATATTCACAAAATACAGAGATAAACTCAGTTTTCCAGGCCCTTAAACACATGAACAAGATATTGCAATGCAATCTTGCAAAACTGCATTTCTGCAATTCCTGATATTCTTACATAAATGAATTTCTTACATAAAAATTAAAATGAAAAATAAAAAAATGAAAAACAGAATTATGCAAGCAGAATTATGTCAGCAAAATGCTACATAGAGGTCCATGTCCTGTAGTTCAGATTCCTATGAAGATCCACATGGTGTAATTTATTATTGAGAACTGGGATAAGAACACACCTTCTCACACGATTACCATTAAAGCAAATAGCACTGTTCTGAATTTGCTATCAACAGAAATAAGTATCCAATTAAAAAGTCTCATTCACCAATTTCCAGTATTTTTTATTGCTTTAGGCATGTTTACATATTTTCACTGTAAAATAATCTATCCCTTGCCTGCTTACTAGCTTTTTGATCAGACAGATAACATTTGCAAGAACTATGTAAGTACCAAGTTAAACATTATAATTTTCCACTTGCTTTTAATGCAGACTGATTATTCCCAAATACACCTGACATTTTAAAATAAACATTTATTGCAAGTGGCAAAGAACCAAGAGGGAGTACTGCAGATTTCAATCCCAGCTCAGGCATTCATTCAATGTGTGACCTCAGGCAACAGACTTGACCTCCTTCTGGTTCAGTCAATTCTGCTAGCTAAGAGCAGGAAATCATTGAAAACCAGATGCTGCATCTAAAAGCAGATCTTCTCCAGGTAAATAAATTACAAGAGAGCCACAGGGATGGAGGAATATAGTGTTTCTTATTGTAAGAGTCAGGAAGGCATATGGAAGTAAATTGGAAATAAGCAAGAGGTCTGAAAGCCTCAAGCTGTACTTTGATATTTGAAAAAATAGCATTTTTATTGCTGTACAGATATTAAGATTTTTTTTTGCTATAACTAGGCTGCAAGGTTGGACTATCTTTATTCAAATAGCATAATCAAGGATGTTTGTTTTCTTTTATTTTGCCCAAATTACTGTTCACAGACTTGAAATATTAACACCAACACCTGATTACATTTGCAATGATGCAGGACAATGTACAAAATTCAGATTTCTAAGGACTTTGAGACTTTTTGTAAATGGAGGCCAGGGTTTTTTTGGAATACTAGGAGGGTTTGAATCTCTTTTTCCTAGAGGAGGAGAATGCTTGCAGCTTCATAGCATCTCTTCCTCTGTCCCTGTATGCAGTTCACATTAAGCCACTTTTCAGGTTAAACTACCAACACCTGGAAAATATTGTTACAAATCAACAAAAAAAACAGTTTTTGTACAGAAATCTAAGACAAAAACCAGCCAATCTCAATAGCTGCAACATTTGAAATGTGAACTCAAAGGTTCATTCATCTTCTGAATCTTATCCTTTCCACAATTCAGAACACGTTCTGTGCTACACAAACCAGCGGCTGTGCTTCTATATTGCTAAAATGACTATCAAGTTCAGGAGGCATGCAGTTTCTCACAGTAGTCATGAAATAGCGACACACTACAAAGAATGAGCCTCAGCAATCAGGTTCTGTTATGTCTGTTTACTCCACATCATTGTGTTGTCCAAAAACTATACACCGGTAGGAATATTTCTTTTTGTTTATGATCAAATATCTTGGGAATTGCATTGTTTTTCAAATGCAAGCATGTCTGTGCATGCGTGTGTACATGTGCACGTATACATACGTATTTAAGTAAGAGTAGAACAACATTGTGGCAAAGATAATGCATTCAGACTGAGGAGATCTGGGTTCAATCCTGATTCTAACACAAATTTACTGGGCCAACAGTGAACAATTTCTCTCGTTTAGATTAATACCTACAAATATAAATAAAAATTTGCTATGTACTCTTATCACTTTTCCTGGGAATTTAACATCTCTATCAGATGCTTTCCCTCTGCCACTGTACATATAATAAAGAAGCACAGAAGGATCCTGACCTCGTTTGTAACTGCTGATATAAGGGTTACTGTAAAATAATTCTGGTCAACATTGACAGGTGCAGAAAGGACTACAAAAAGTTTCAGAACAAAAACAACAAAAAAATGAAAAAAGAAAATCACCTGTCCTTTAGTGGAAAAAAAATGGAGGGAATAAAATGGAGCTTGCTTCTTATCGTAAATAGATACAAAATGATAGAACTACTTTTCCTGTAATCAAGACTGCAGATAATGCAAACCATTATCTTCCTATGTTAGATAATTTAGTAATGCCATTAACTGTTTAGTTTTCCTTTTAAATATCAGCCCTTGTAGAGAAGGTCAATACAAGCTTTTAAAAAACACTAGAAATAAATGACAAATTTAATTTAGGCTTGCATTGTCCCGCTTCCTGGAAACATGTGATTTCCTGATCTCAATTAAGAACAGGCAGTATGTCAGGGAAATAAGTGTTTTTATTATACAACCCTTTGCAGCAAGGTCCCCAAAACAATTTAGGCACCATGAAGCTGAATTTTTGCATTAAACACTCTGAAACTCCAAGTCAGGCATTCAGACTCCCTGTATAGAAATAGGCATCCTAAAATGGGGTCCAACAGCCAGGACAAAAAGCATGAACTAAAAAAAGGAATACCTTCAGTCCCTTACTTCTCCTGGTTTGGTGCACTACCTCTTGCCTACCAGATCAGTTCCTTCTTCCTCTTAAGAGTCCACAACCTAGTACTCGTTTCCTGAAGTTCATCTCCTACACTCGGTCATTCAGGGACATCACATTTCATTTCAGAAATAAGGGCAGCTCCCTCCATTTCTGTAGTGAGATCAAAATTTTGTTTGTTTTAAGAGAATCACCCACACAACCCTGCACTGGCAGTGCACTACCTGCTAGGGTGGGAGCTATTCTGGAACTGCTGGGCCTCACTAAACCTTTCAGGTGAAGAAGCTTGCAGAAGCTTGATAGAGTTGCAACATATGGGAGTGGGATTGCTTTTGTCTGCCAAAATGTAAAACGAGGTATTGAACGATGAGGTGTTAATTCTTTTTTCATTAAACCATTTTTCTTGTCTTAATTTTGCAGCTATATTGTCACAACTTATGCCTGTTCATGTATTTAATAAACCTAAAAGCAGGATCAAGAGATGAGCAACAGTCACAAAGGATCAAGAACAAGCAGCCAACACTTAATGAGGATTTTAAGTACAGTAAGTTTTGATTCACATTAAAATTTCTGGCCTTCTTGGACATTCCAAGAAATGAAAGATGTATGCTAGAATATTCTCACAAATAAAAGAATAAAAGAGCTGAAGTTATCACTGAAGCTTTTGCGCTTCCACAGTTAGTCAGTAACTGAGCTTAAGGTTTCCACGATTACACTTTTGGAGTTAGGCACCTACATTTCACCATTTCTTCCTAAATCATCCCACTTTTTTTTCTTAATCTGGCACTCAGAAAAAAAAAAAAATTAGACATGATTCCCATTCTCTTTTTTTTGATGTCTTCATTATGAGAGAATCTTGTTCAAAGGGAAGCCACTGACTGAAGTCTCAGCAGGGTTTTACTGCCACAGACATTACAAAAGGTGTCAGTAAAAACTCCAGTTTGGCCCTGAAGTGTAAAGATAATCTCAGTTACTTTACAGTCCTGCCAGGTTTTTGAAAGAGCTTTGCAATTTAGTGAATGTGATAAGATATCCTGGCTTTCAATTTCCACAGAACAATAGAAAGGAAATTCTGAAAAGAACTCTGATGGGGTGTAACATGTTTTAGCTTCTTCTGCAGGATGCTGTCAGAAAAAGATCTGATCTTGGTGTTTGGAAAAAGTCTGTATGCAATAGCTGGGTACTGTAAGCATATACATAGCAGTGGTATACCTGTAACACTCTTGGGACTTTGTGGAAAAATGCAACAGGCCAAAAATCAAAAGTACAATCTTTCAAATGCCGAGGAGGTTATGTTGAATATAGGCCATAGGTAAGTCTTAAAGGGCTAAATTGAAAACAGATGTTGCAAAAGAACGCAGGCAGTGGAAAAATAAAAACAGAAATGAGAAAAGCAACAGAAGTCTTAAATGAAAACTGGGGCATTTAATATATTTAAGGAAAAAAAATCAGATGGTAACTGGACAATAGTGATAACAAGAACAATCAGTGATTTAAGTGATTTATTGTATTGTTTCAGAAAATGATGTCAAATTATATTCAAGGAATGAGTTAAACAAGAGACAATAACTGACCATTAAAAGTGACCTTTAAATTGTTTCAATTATTTCCTGATGTCAACAAACCACTAATTGAACTATATGAAATGACATTGCCTTAACATCCAGTTAACAGCTTGCATCAACAACCATAAATTTAGCACTATCTTTTTATCAGATAATTAGTGGCAACTGTAAGATCTGTAACAAGCTGCACATTAAGGTTGGCTTAAAAGTATTTCTTAGTAAGTAATAGAGATACATTCACATAGCAAGTCACTTTACAAGATAAGAGATGAACTCACTAAACATTTTTATTTAATATAACTAGCTGAATGACTGACAGAACAAAAGACTCATCTACAAGAGTATTAACGATATTATCTAGAATATTCTTTATTTCAGCTACATGTGATGTTCTGGTTCTGCAGATGAACCAGATACCTCATTTGCACACCTAAACCAGCTTGGAAATCTGTGGATGGAAGGGCTCAGAAATCATTTAAATGGTTTAAAATTCTACACACCATTAAATGGTGTGTAGAATATTAACTAAAGTCTAAATTCACAACATACTGAAAGTTGTACTTGTCTGTGAAATCCAGCTGGGCACAATAACAAAAACTTGCTGAGAATCTGCTCCACAAAACTACATTTGTGGCATTGACTGAAGAGTAAAGCTCCTGTCCATCCTGAGTTTAAGAAACAGTTGTGTTAGTAACTGAGAGAAAAGAAAGAATAGCCCCATTACATGCCTTGTCAATTTAGCTAATGGTTGATTGGAGGCACCACCTCAAACTCAGAATCAAACATTTATGTAAATGCCTTTATGCTCTGTGAGTTTATCACTCCAGCAAACATCTGCAAAAGCGTGAAAAGATAAGACATATATAAACTTTGGGAGAATGAGTACCTTTCAATCTTCTACTGAATCCTTCCTTCCTCAATGTGTGTCCTTCAAAAATCTTAGTGATGGGAATGATAAATCTTTCTTCCTCTGCATGACATGGGAGTACATTTTTTCTCAAAAATACCATGTGGGAAGAGATCCAATCATCAATTAATAACATCAGTAACATTTTTAAAAATTAAAGCTGCTTTTCTATTTCCTAATTTTCATACTATAATTTTCATATTTTCATTTTCCATCCAGCTTTACTATTTGTAACACCTTAACTGGCTTGCAGGATTAGATCATCTTGTATGTGGGTGTTGTGGTTGAAACTGGCCATCTGGCCACTCTGAATCCTCATAAATAAGAATTAAGTTCGAAGACCAAAATGCAATTCAGACCTTCTCTGGACTCTCTTGTCGCAGTTTCAAATGCCTTCAAAATGTTAGGAGTATCTACAACCTAATATTGATCATATCTTCAACTGTAAGCAACTTAATCTTTTTAAAGACATTGTACAGACCGTTTATGACCAGTGAAACACAAGACACTGAAATACTCTAGTTTGGATTTGGGTTGTTTTTTGAGAGAATTGATGTTAAAAGCCTTACAGAAAGAAAAAAGGATGCAACTCTTTCCTATTTCTAATCTCAGCTAGACCTCGCAGGCAACAGAAATGACTGACAAAAGCATCCTGGTGAACCAGTGTTCTCATCCATCACAAAATGAACCCAGTTATTACAGAACCAAGACCTTGTCTCCCAGTGTTTCTGCTAGTGCTTGCTAATCCACTTATTCATATTAAGGATTCATCAGTTATCAAACTCCAACCCCAATGCCTTGCCTACATCCTAGGAGCAATTAAGAATCCCAGAGATTGGAAGGGTCAGCTGGAGATCACCTTCTCGCCTACTCGAACACCGCACACTCAGTACTGACCAAGAAATGGCAGTGAAGGAATTGCCACTTAAATTCTGGCAAAGTTCAGGCCAATATCAAGAGTGGGGGCTGCTTTTATCAAAACACTGATTCTGTCAGCATCAGAGCATACTAAGGGATGTATCAATATCAAGACACTCCTCCAACATAAATATAAAATAATGAGTAATAAGAATCAGTTTTTTGTTAACCCAGCAAATAGCAATTTTCTGAGTAGTGTGTTGTCCTTTTGGGCTGGGAAAACAGTAATTGCCACAGGTAAGACAATCCCAAGCACAGGTGAAGCTTTTTGTTCTCAACTGGCATCCAAAATATCTGTTAGATCAACTGAAGACATGTGACAACTACTGTGTGTGTAATGTAAATATAATTTTTTTCAATGTAGGCCAGAAAACAGCAATTACTTTGACATCTTGTTGGAATATAGTTCCCAACATGTGACAACTATTGTGTGTGTAATGTATATATATGTATATATTTCAATCTAGGCCAGAAAACAGCAATTACTCTGACATCTTGTTGTAATATAGTTCCCAGCAAAGTACAGAACTGACTCAAACGTGGCAGGACAAGGATGCACTTCGGATGCCTGACTTCACCACAGCAAACAGTTTGCACTCGGCAATACAGCACAGTCCTTCTCAAGGATTGTCTTCTCCCAACAGGGGCTGGCCAAAACTGAAGAGGTCCAAAGACTGCAAAAAGCTATTTTTGAACTCTGCTTTCTTCTCAAAACTATAGAAATAAAGCTAATTCAACACAATGTGTCGACAATTGCAGTTAACTATTACTTTTGCTGACTGGTTTTGCAGACTTTCACCATAAAGCATGCAGTGCACAATCATGACGGGACTCTCAACAGACTGTGGAATAATATTGCCTACCACTGATAATGAGTTTTGGCAAATGTCTGAGAAAATCCATCTGTTAAGAAACAGTGCTGGTTTATATTTTTTTACTCATTCTAGTTAGGAGTCCAGGTAAAGCCAGCATCCTTGTTTCCACCGAGCATGCTGATGTCAAAGGCATAAGTGGAATCCCTCTCATTTACTATGTATTAGTGCTAATACACTTTTCAACATTAATTCTTTGAGCAAATGAAGCATTGATAGCTTGGGACACTAATGGGATACATTAATTGCAACTAGTATAAGAAAAGAGGATTACTAAAATGCATGCTGGAAACAGAAAATGAGATTAAAAGTGGGATTTTGGCTAAAGTTCTTCAGTCTATTAAAAAAAAATACAAGATGATTAGTCAAGGAGAAACTAGAAAGCCCATAAATGAAGAACACTGAGGGTCAAGGAGAATCTGGGAAAAGGGATTTATGGCTAAAAATGGAATAGAATAAAGCCAGAAACAAAAATAGCACTTAAAGGATAAAAAGTAGGGTATTTCAAATATTGCAAAGCCATATTCTTCAGCGGAGAGCAGAGCTAAGGACCAGGTATTGCAGATGTTTAAGCACATGAATGATTGTGATAACTAAGTAATCATGTGGTTATAGCTAAAGAATTAACTCCTTAAAATATAGCCTAAGCAGACTGGTTGTAAAGGAAACATCAATATCTTCCATCAGATAATTGGAAAAAAATTGACCAGTGCTTGTTTTCCACCATCATAAAATACCTGCAGTCCATGTGTGTGCAAGCAAAGGAATCAAGTCAGAGTAGCGAGGTAACTTTTACAGTGTGACCAGTACTGGAATAATGTATTTTATACTGTTCAAGTCCATAAATTAGAAAGGGTTCAGAGATGATCCACAAGGAGCAACTTCAGGACCAGAAGACAGACATTACAGAAGATGCCAGGAGATCAAAAAGTTAGCTAAGGAAAAACTAAATAAAAAGTGAAAGGAAACTTTGATAATGAAATCTACAAGACAACAGAAAAAAAATAATATCACTAGAACCAGCGACACAGGCAGCAAAAACTTTTAGGGTGGTTTCCTAAACAAAAAGCTGATTTTCTGTCACTGACAATTCCAAAATTAATATTCAATATTTTTTTTTCTTTATTAAGAAATATTACCTAGGGTGAATGAAACTCCTGTGTGTCCTCTTACAAAGTCAGACTAATCATCCTTTTTCTATAATCTATCCAGGAAGAATGATCCTAGGTACATCAGAACCCAAGGCAAAAAAATGACAAACAGACACAACCCATTTTATTTTCAGTAATTACAATCCATGAACTGCTTATAGAGTTTCCCTTAGTGAGTTGGTAGCCCCTTGGTACTACAGTTATAGTTGATAACACACAAAGAAAAGGAGTCTTAGATCTGTTTGTATTATAGCTGATATAAGAAAACATAATATACGTTGAAGTACAACTGGAAGCAAACAAAAGCTGAAACAGACCACAGGAGGCATCTGGTCTCACTGGTCTACCACTCCTAACTGCATACTGCAGTAACGAGAAATGCCAAAGGTAGGCCTTGTCACTGTATACAGGACATGGAGGTAGGACATGCACAAATGTCTGTAACACTTACTCTGTTACCATAATATTGAAAATCCATACTAGCATCTGTTGAGAAAAAGTGTACATAGGTCTGTATATATACACATACGGTAACCTCTGAACAGTCACTGAGACACTAGCTAGTTCCTTTTGCCTTTTAACAGCCTTGAGAACCAGGGAAAACAGCAGCACTGAGAGGAACTCTTCCACTGTACAGAGGTCCAAAGAGGGAACTTGCAGCATTCAGCACTTTCTTTTTCCAAGAGTCATCATCCAGAATACAATTCTGCATGCCATAGTTGCACTCCAGATCACAATACTTAGCTTCAAAACATACTCATGCCATTTGTCAGAAGAACCTATAAAAAGATTCATTTCTAGTGAAAATTTCCATCTGTCTGTGGTTTAAAGTAACTGCATATTTACATAACATACAACTCAGCATTCAGACATCTCTGCTGAAATTTCATATCTATGTTCTTTCTAGTGCAGTGAAAGAAAAAAAAAAAGCTTCCATAGAAAAGGGCAAAAGAAGCTGCATTGGCATATACTGCCAATGGCAGATGTAAGAATAGCTACATCCATTCTCTCAGAAGTACTGGGATTTTCACTGCAGCCTACAGAGTAGCATCTACACAGTCCAGCTAGTTTGCAGTAATACTGCTTATCTACCTGAACAAGAGAGAGATGTGCTTGCTCATTCTTACTTGTTAATTCATGCTTTCTTACTTGTTAATTCAAGCTGCCAGGAAGACAGGAAAATGACTACAGTTAAAGTTCTGCATGCAATGACTAGCAGGATTCAGCACATAGAAAGGTAATGAGTGCAGCGTAGACATACCTACCTGAAAACTTCAATAAATAACCCAGGTTTTCATACCTCTAAGAAGACTCCACAGAGACCAATTAAAATTAATTTCAAAAAGAAGAAAAAAAAAGAAAAAACAGAAGGGAGAATTTCCATATATATCGTATGACATGTAGAAAATTGCCTGCTGCAGAGTTTCTACTGGATTTTTAGCGTTATCTACCAACCAACCACAAAGATAATCAAAACAATGGAACATTTTTGCAGGGTCTTAGTTAACTTCTTTATCTACTCAAACCAGAATTCTTCTTTCAAATCTCCATGGTTATCAGCCTATATTCCCATCTCTGTAGAGTACGGAGCTAGATTATTTAGGAAGAATTCTCACACTAGTCAATACTAGAATATACCTGGAAAGTATTTTATTACCTTGTATTGAGGAACTTAGGTGACCCTGCATAGGTTTGGACCTATTTCTGTTGCAGCAAGCTTGGGTGAGAAAAAATATGTTCAGCTTTTTTTTTTTTTTTTTTTAACACTTTGGTTGTAATAACTGAGACAGGAGGTAGGTGATACTGGAGGTGGTAAGGAAAGTCCTATGGAATTCAGCGGAGCACTTTACCTGGCACCAGCTGGGAGTCCAGCCTCTCAGCTGAAGATCTCAGAAGACGGACCAAATCTGCCCTGCGATGAACCTGAATACTTTCCAGCAACCAAACCATGATTTAAAACACTCGATTAAACTGAGACTTTGCTACCACAAAGGAAAAGAAAAAAAAATGCTGTAAGGTTTGCAGTTTCATTTGTTGTTTTCCTCCAAAATAAAACTGCCCAAGAAAAGAGACTAAAGTGAGTGCAATGGTTTCTTAATCTGAGCAGAGGTAGTGAAGGACAAGCAAGGAGGAGGTCTACAGTGGGATCCTCTAAGCCACCCCAGACCTGACTATGCCTGAACTGCAAACATTCAGCATCAGAAAATGTGATTGAGATTGCTGCAATGATACACTGTGAAATGTGAAACAACAGGGACTAGCAGGCAATCACTTCGGAGAGTTTTTATCCTGTTTATAGATTCCACTACCATAGCACAATCCAGGCAAGGAGAAACCAAAGGTACCCCCTGGCCTCAAAGACTGCAGCTGAGGAAAGAGTATTTTAAAGGAAGGGATTATTTTTTATTTACAGAGCAAATATAAGCAACTAGATGGAACCTGAAATCAGTTATTAATCTTTCATTTTTTTTGAGCAGAGAAAAAAAGTCCCAATCAAGGCATGAAAGTACTATTTTAACCAGAGGACATAGCCATCTATTGAAAACTGAAGCATTGTAGCATAGACTTGTACAGTAATAAGGGTATATAAAGCAAATGTTATGAGTAACACACTATTTTAAGTACTCGATACATCTCAAATCAGGATATCTGGGGTTTAGTTAGTAGATTTAGCACACAGAAAACCCAGAATCCTTAGCCCACACTCCTATAAACTTCCACACAGCTGGGCACCTGCATCCCACAGAATAATTTGCAGCACAAGCAGCTTATTGCACAAGATGCTGTTACAAGCCATGCTACTGAGATACCCTAACCAACTCTAAGGCATTCTAAGCTCACCAGCTGGAACAACATTTTTTTGGTTATAATCTTAAAAATAAAATACCTTCAATTATATTTAGAATTTCATATTTTCCTGTCAAAAACTACTGTGCCTCAGCTAAATATATATATATATATATATATATATTGACAATGGATGGAAAGGTAAACACTACAAAGAGGAAGTACAGGGTAAGGCTGGACTTTTCTTGCTCTCTTGCCTCTCTCAAAAGTGGTTTTATTTACCCATTAAGCAAAGAGTTATCAGGACTGCTAACAGTTTCCTTACACCTTCTTTCCCCATAAACTCAAGTAACTTCCATCCTTTTAAAGGAGAAGCAGCATAACTTGATACCCATGTAATTATTCTCTCTCCCGCAGGTGGTGTTCACTTGCCTGCCTGCCTTTGCTCAAAGACTTTTTTTTTAATGCAAAGATAAGGATCCTCTTTGATCTCCAGCTATGTCCTTGGGGGCACAAGACATTCTTTTCTCTGTGGAACCACCCTGGTAATTTTGTTCCCTTGATGGTGCAACTGCAGTCTTCTCAAGAAACTTTATTTTTTTTTCTTACTCAAAACTTGCACTACGGTATGTTTTATCTTATTATTTCAAGGTTACAGAAAACAAATTCAGATTAAACCTATATGGATGGAAAGTGACATATTTGTGTATGGAAATATTATTTCAGTCACTGGTATCTTATCGGTGCAACTCTTCATACAGGCAGAATAGATAGCACAGTGTGAGACAGTGTGTGTGTGTTGGTTTTCAGCTATATGCATGCCCAAAGTGACCTACTGAGCTTCCTAAAAGAAGTGATATTCAACCTTATTATTTAATTTTTGCAGATTAATAAAACTGTTTCAAGTGCTTTAAGGGAAAGAAAACACACACACACACAAAATAAACCATAACATTAAGAAAAATATTTCACCATGAGTTCTTTGCTCAGTTCTAGTCCCAAGACGAAAGACATTTAGCACACACCTAATTGTTTTCAAGTCACTCAGTGTAACTTAAATTATTTCCTTCAGTCCAAGTCTCTATCTGTAATCAGTGATGTTCTATCACAGACCAAAAACATAATACTAAATAAAGATAAAAGTAGCCTGACAGCTGCACAAAGAACTAATTAGAAACCTCTTTACATTTACTTTAAACCATGTAATTCATGTAGGAATGTATGAATCAAATAGTATCTTCCTAATATCCTCACAACGTTTGCTAAGTCGATGACTGTCACATTTATTTCAAATCATTCAAAAGGTGTCAGTTTCACTTTTTTTTTTTTTTTTTTTTTGTTNTTTTTTTTTTTTTTGATCTATTTTCAGGGCCACAGTTCAGTTTAATAATTCATTAGCAGCTCCTTGGAACTTATGCCTGGTGAGACTAGTGACTGTTGATTCACAACTATTAAAAAAAAAAAAATGTAAATAATTGCTGTTTATTTGTTTTAAACAATGCTCTTACTCTTAAACCTCTTCAAATAATTAACTACATCAAGAATTTGACCATTGTATAGGGCTTATTTTAAAATACCATGCTTATTTTAACCCTTTTATAGCACCCTTTTTATAGTTCGCTAAACAGCCATACTGGTGCTACCATTAAAAACCTGGTCAGTGACACCAGCTTTGCAGTTTTGTTTTAACTCACTTTAACTCAAGTTTTGTTTTCCTCTGTATCCTTACAAATCAAAGGAACCCCATGGAGCCTAGCAAAAATTACTTGGATTACCTCAGTAAGAAAGAGAAGGATTTCCCTGTAGCCATAAGAAATTATTTTGTAGGACTGGAGAAATGTTCCCATAAATAAAGGACAACCTTAAACCACTTGCTTGGCATACTGTAGAAGAGCTTACTCAGCTATATAAAAGAAAAGACCAGACTTACATCTAATCTGTTTCCAAGGCGATCTAACCATAGTAAACTCAAAGAACATTGAGTCTTTGCACAAACGTGCATTCTCTAATCCTAAAGAGGTTTCCTTTCCATGTTCCTACACAAAACCCTCAAAAGAAGAGTTGACAATTTTCAACCAAAACAATGCAACCACTGAAGTGAGCTACCATGCCATCCTATCCTACCCTGTCCCATCCAGTATAGCTAGACTCAATCCTTGATAGGTTTCGTACTAGTATCTCTCTTTCCTGTCACCTCTGGAACTGCAGTACAGCCACAGCATAATAAGTGACATCGACATCATATTTGACATCAATCAATGTAAAAAGAGGGAAAAAATGTAGTTGTTTCTTTCCTGAATGCTCACTCCTATAATCCCAGGAATTCTTGGTTGGGAGAGAGAGGAAAGGCCAGTCAACAGTGAGACTCTTTTTATGATGACAGAGTCATCTTTCAGATCACTAAACCTGAGACAGGTTTAGAAAAGACTTGTGACTGCTAATGATGTAAGCTTTTGACATGATTGGCCTGCTGTTCCCATAGGATAAAAAACATTTTGAATAGCACATCAAGGTAGTCTACTACTTGAATCTACTTCAGATAAGAGGATGTTATGACTTTAAAGGGACATATTGTCAAGGAATACAGGAATACGGCAAGACTTAATTATGCCCTTACAATGTTTTAAATGTATTTAATGGGCTATAGAGGCTGGATCCAAGGATTACTGCACTCTATGAAATGACTCCTATTGACACGAAAGGTGCTCTGAAGTAATTATTCAGTTACTTGAAATTCTTTTTCTATTTGCAAAGCCATTCAGCAGATCTGTCATTTACAAACTGTCAGCTTGCTGTGCAGGGAGCAAGAGTTCAGAATTAATATATTTTTATAAAATTACATAGTCACACAGGAAACAGGCACGATTGCTGCTATGAAAGACATCCCATAAAAGAGTTTTGATAACTTTGAAAGTCAGTTAGCATGAATGGACACCTCCTTTGTCTATGGAAATCTGGCAGCAGAAGTAGGATTCAGATTAAGAAACCACAAGGTTTTGAAACCAAGGGAAAGCAAGCAGGCATACATTCAACAGCTAAGGTCAAAACTGTAAAATAAGAGATCTACAAATGTGAGCACAGAGAACGGCTTTCCAATTTGTGTAAAAAAGCAAAAATCGATATACAGCATTTTTAAATATATACCACTATGCCACCAGACACATTCAACTAAATAACTTCACATGAACATTTTATTAAGTTTTCAAGATATAATTGTTAAAAGAATCCTTCCCAGATCTTTAACTACTTGTTGACCAAATGCCTTACACAAACTAACTGATTTTAATGGCATAGCAGTGCCATCATTCTTTTGCTTGATATTAGTGGTTTCATTATGCCATTTCAAGGAAGCCTTGTGGGAGTTTGGTTTTGGTAAATCTGAAACCATTAAGAGATTGGGAGAAACTGAGAAGTCTATTTCATGAAGACAACCTGAGAAGGACTCTTGGCAAGCTTCAATTTTTCTCCCAATGTCAGGTAAATCGGATTATAACATTCAGCTGCAAGCTGTTTTTGACTGAACTGAAAGCCTGATTTAATCTACTACAAATGGCAAATTACTCCTTTATCTATCCTTGTACTCAATGTAGTATTTATTTACTTTAGTACTACATTTCACATTATCCTTGGAAGCTTAAGTAGAAGTGAACAAAAGTCCATGGATAATTTTCTCCCAGAATATCAACCAAAAGTGCAAAGCCATCTTGAAGTCAGGTTCCTGAAACTGCCCAGCAGCTGCCACTTGTGCACCCAGGAAAGCAACCTCATTGTCAGGCTTGCCTCAGGCTTCCTCCTTGCTTAAAAGGCCTTGCTGATAACTTCAAGTTGTTAACTAAAGTTAACTGTCAAAGGGCAGCCAGTACCAGCAGGAGATTATTTAGGCACAGTTATCCCAAATTTAATAACCTAGACAGGCAAAAGGACATTTNGGGGGTAGATATCTATTCATAAAGACTCTGGTGGTTGATTTCTTTCGTTAGACATCTTACTAGGCTTTGTTCTACAAATTATGAAAGTGTGAGTATTTATTTAGTTTTTCTGAAGTGATTGTTCAGACACTTACTGAAGAATAATTACTCTGATGTCGGCCAGTATAAGAAATATCAAGTCACAGACAACATATTTAATAGAAAAAAAAAAAAAGTAAATCCATTAGGACTAAACTCAATTTATTTTCAGCTATCAAGTAGTCCCACTGATTTCAGTGAGACTATTCATCTGCTTAGATTTAACCAGATATCTTGTTCCTTACAGAAGCAGAATATTAGTCACTGTCTCTTTTCTCACAAGAGAGGAAGAAAGAAAATATGCTGTAGTACATAGTCAAGTCGAGTAGATTTCATCTCTGACATGGCTTGACTTTGTTTTTAAGTTGAGTACATTTTAGGATGACTGCCTGATTTTAATGCCTAGCTTGTCTCAATCATACTTGAAAGTACAAATTTAAGGCTGTTAGAGAAATGGGAGAACAGTATTTTAATGTCATGCTTTTAGAACATTAACTATAATTTCCAAATAAAGACTGCAAGTTGCAATCTCAATAATGCTGGCTCTGCTGTTAGGAGTCAAGTCAAAACAGAAGTTTTGAAGAGAAAAAAGCACTCCTAACTAGGAGTACTTTTCTGTTCATGCTACAGAGTAAATTGCTGGATTGTTATAATGTCTTTTGCGTGGCTTCATTAAATAACTGAAATGTTTTCCACTGCATCTTTAACCAAATCTCTCTCCCATACATATAGTACAATTACCACACTGACAAGATCAAGAACTGGGTAAGTAATAAGGACGCTGAGTTAATGTCTTGAATTGCTTTCAAGAACTTTTAAAGATTAATTCTCATTGATACAGATAATGGTGGAGAGAATTTGGTTTACTCTTTACAAATACCCAAAATCATATGATGATCATAAAACAGGAAAATCCTTTATGAGTCATATGAAATGCATCAAAGACGACAAGTTCCATATTGGTATTGCAAAGTTGGATAGCTAAATGTTAAGAAAATAAACCTTTGTCTAAGATAAGAGAATTATGGGCTCATAAGTCATAATTTTTAGCACCCTGGAGAATACTTCCCAAGAAAAGCTTTTTAAACACAGGTCCACTTCCACTGTCCAAGAGAAGCTGTAAGGTGTTATCATTTCATATCAAATTCTGTGGAGAAAAAGATCTTTTACTGAGGGTAGATGATGTATATAGCATTTGCTGACAAGGATACAAAAACTAGTAATTAAAAGCTGGTGATAAACCGAATTAGACTGCAAAAAGAGGAAACTTTCCAAATGAACAGTAAAAATGAATAAACACTGAAACAGCTTATCTCAGATGGTGGATTTATCATTTTCAAAGAAGAATTACTTTATTTTTCCCATAAGACTTATGCTTGGATCCAGTTTTCCTAGGGTAGCATTTGGCCTGATCAAGCAAGGAATCTCTATTCCAGTCTCTCTGCTAATACTGTCAGGATAATGTGTTGTTCGTTGTACCCAACATGGTAATGATTTTCTAGGTCATTAAGGCAATAATTATAACAAATAATTTAGCCAGTCCCCTATACAGCAGAATGAGGTTATTTTCTGACCTCTCTCCCCCCTAATTAATAACTTCTACAAAAGGATTGTTGCAAGTATAACCTTTTCCCTAGAACCATAACAGATCAACTACAGATGGTGCAAGGATACTGAAGCAACTGGAGCTATCTGAAATAGCCCAGAGCATCCCTTCCTATGACCAGCCAGTGTTCCTGCTCATATATGAACATATAAGATGATGGAAAGGAATTTTTTCAATGCCACCTTCCAACTTGCTTTCCTTCTACTATATCAGAGTAGTAGTGCTTTGAAAAGAGGTACCCCCAGTCCTCCTCGGGCTCCCTCAGATCCTAAGTCTCGATAACATATTAGCACCACTAACAACATCCCATCATCTCATTATGGATTGCCACTACTAATTCCAAAGCAGTACAATTTTATTAACTTACTGGAGCCAGGTTTGGCACAAAATGAACAGTTCTCATCTGTTAGCTGAAATGTTCCTGACAAACACAGGATTCTTCCTCCAGCTAAACCAAGGTGAAAACATCCATAGCTCTAAAGCTGGGCAGAGAGACAGTTTCAGCACCCAAACAGACATGTGAAAGCTTGCTGAGTACACTCAGGTGGGTACTCAGACTTGACACTGGCAGTCAAGTCACTTGCACTCCCCGTTTTTACTCTTGGTAAATTAGGCACAGAAATTTTAGATGCTCGGCTTTGAAGTCATATTTCTTCCCTTTCCCTCACCCTGTTCCTAGATCTGCTGAAAATTGCTTAGTTTGTTCTGAAAACCATTCCTAAAACCAGAGAAACTCTTTTTTTGATAGCCGTACAGAGTAGACCAATGTTTCAAACCCTGTGTCAAAGCACATATCAACACCTGGGCCTCCCGCCCTGCTTGGCTGTCAGGGGAACAAAAATCTTCCAAGGGCAGGTTTGACTCATTGATTTTGTTATGTCAGGACACACAATCTCAGCTAAAAAATGCCATGCTGATTTATATAACTGAGAAAGCTGACTCTCAGTGTGAAACTATAAACAACTTCTAATTCATTAAGATTTTTGGCATGATTAGCAGCAATTTGACTTGTTACAGTCAATCTCACAATAAGAAAATTTGACTACTGAAAGAGGAATCGCATTTGCAACAGATGTGGGGAAGTCAGCTCTTGTGCAACACTACAACCTTGCAAATTATTCTTTGTTTCTAGAGACGTGCACTAAGGTTACAATGAAAATCAAAATGCTAAAATCAGGAAAGAAAGAGTATGTTATTGCCTCTAGCAGTGAATGCTGATGAATTATCAATTATGCTCTGCTGCTATGTCACACCATTTCATAAGAAAAAGGCTGTGGCAGAAAGACTTAAACATTATTCCTGATAACACTGTTCAGATTTGTCCTGTTCTCCTTGTGTGATGTAAGTTGCTACTCCACTAGCACTTGTAACAGGCATTACACAGTCCTTAAAGGACTACATTCAGTATCACATTGGTCTCCACAGCAAAACAGCAGAGGCATCAACAGTGGACTCAGCAGCCTATTGTGGTCCTTTAAAAATGTGTTAGTATTGTGAAGAGATGGAAGACAAGGCAATATATAATACTGGTTTTCTGGAATACAGATACAAAATTAAGCAGCTAAAGCCATAAGTCTTCTCATCAGATTAGACCTTTGTTACCCATAAAACAGGAAAACAGCGTGTTCCTCCCATGCGTTCAGATTTTTAAAATCCTTTATGAAGCACCTTTGGTTTTTTTTAGAGAAAAATGTCAAAGGCACAAATATGTTGGGTACTGGAGCAACATTTTAAATTTTCTCACTGTTGTAAATACTTCATCTAGTTCTAAAGATACATCAATAATGATTATTTTATTTTTAAAATTTAATTTTAAATAGTTGTATAATACCAGTCACTAAGGTAACATCACAAGCATCTGAACACATGGTAATATCACATGAGTTTAAAACTGCTTCATTTTATCAAAAACTTGGTGACAGTCAAATAAAATATACCAGACTCCTAGATACTGCATTCAATCAGTCTTCTTCATAGGGAAGTTTACATTTTTTTCTTAGTAGAAATAGAGTACAATTTTATTCTTGTAAATCATGATCCAACCAATAAAATATTTGGAACTATACTTAAGCAGGTGACAATGCAAGGTTCTTGTAAGGTACATTTTTGTCTGCAACTATTTTTTTCCCATGCTTTTGTACCTTCATCATCAGAAACTCCCATAAGTTTTAGTCCAGAGGAAGATCCAGCTGTGCTGAGCCCATTAGCCAAAATGTTGACATGAAGCCTGTTACATCGGTGTATTCACATCACTCTAGAAGCGAGGCATCAAGATGAAGAGTACAACCTATTTAGCCTGGGTTGCCATGCTTACCTGGGAGCAGCCCATCTGCAGGCTCACAATGATTAGTATCTCCTGGGTCCCTTCCAGCATTACCAGACTGAAAAAAAGGCTGTAGGATCAATTTCCTTCAGTGTTCGAACGCATCACTGTAATCTTCATTTTATACAGATGATTTTGCTTTACACAGTTCATACACAGCTACCTAAACTCTTCTGTTTTTCTCATCTTTAGCAGGGAGTTAGAAAGGTACCATTAAATGATGATGATCATTTCATATACTTCTCTGTTTTAATACTATATACAAGGCAAAACGCAATGAACTTCTCTTTAGAATTTACAGTATTAAAAGTAATAACATTAGCACTTTTCAGCAGAGATTTCTATTTCTGGTGGCCTTTTTTTTTTTTTTTGCTGTTATGTAATTGCATGTAGTGATTTATAAATCAAAATAAGGCACAGCCTTTGCCTGTCTGAGTTTACACTGAAAGGAATGCACTCAGGAGCAGCTCAGCCATAGGAAGATGTCATCCTTGTCACACTCTCCTGATTGTTTTCACGCAATAAACAAACGTTACTTCTATCACTTGAAAATGTGCAATTGTCATTTTCATGTCTTTATACTTGCTCCCTTTCCTCTTGTGTCTCCCACACCCCCTTAAACACTGCACACCCTAAAACTCTCTTCCTTCTACTTTGGAAACCATAAGGTTGAATTCTGCCAAGCTGATTATCAATGGTGTTGATTTACTCCAATTCATTTTCCTGACTACTGACACTAAATCTAAAGTTGGCACTTCAGAATTTAGCTACAAAGGATTCTGGCAAGGCATCCTAAATTAAAAAAACAGTGCTATATTCTGAATAAGGGGTGTCATTAAAATGAATCCCTTCTCTCTCTCTCTCTTTAAATCCTTGAGAAAACACCAAAACTAAGGGAGGAAGACAAGGACTCAGTAAGGGAAATATCATTTTGAATCCTGTCAGCAGTTAAGGGAAGAGGTAAAGAAAAAAAAGAAAAAAGATTCACTACAATCACATTAGTAAGATCAGTTGTTCTAAGCCAATTTCCTAAACTATGGGTGTCCTAAATTCTCCCTGCCTCCATCTCATTTTATGCATTAAGCAAATGCTCTCCTCCTAAGCAAAGCAAATTTCAGAGGACTTAAATGGCTTTGTATTTCCAAAATGAATATGTAAACCCAGAGTAAATTTAGGGTAACAAGTACATAAAAATAGCAACACTAGAGGTAATGAGGGTGATGTCATACAGCAGTACTATAGTGAAGGAGCTTTGAAAGCATTCAGATAAGTTATAGTCTCGAGTTATCCGCTTTCCTGTAATTTTGATTAAACAGGGGAACTCCACTAAGAAATGGCTTTCTGGTAAGAATCAAATGATGGCAATAGATGAGGGTTAATTAGATCACAGCTTTAATTATCAGACAATAACACAAAGGTCATCAGTTCTTTCCCACTCACTGTCCCTTGCTTAAGGGAATCTGTCAGTCACATCCACATCTCAGGCTCCAGCTGAGATCACATGGCCACAGCATAAAAGAGAAAAAAAAAAAATCCAATCTGAACAAAAAAGATGACATTCAGTGCCTTGGAAAATCACAAGTGCAGAGAAACCCAAGAATGGGAAAGAAAGCGCACATCAGAAAGAGGCCTGTGAACATATGTACTTCTCAAGCAAAAGCCATTCCACAGTTTTCCACACAGTATCTAAAACAAATATTTATAAACCTGGCGTGAGAAAATACTGTCAAAGCTCAACATGGTTATGATGCAACGGGAGATAAAACCAACCCTCCTTCAGAAACTGAAACTGCATCAGCTCTCTTGGTTTCTCTTTAATATTTTCCCTCAAAAACTGTTTGGTTTGGTTTGAAAGGAATTACATTAAATTAACTACTTGACAGCCTCTGCTCAGCCCTACTACTACTGAGGCCTGAAACTTTCTCTCCACCACAACCATTGGGCTGAGCCTTACGTGATAACCTAGCCACCAGTGGGCCCAAAGGCAGCCAAAGTCTTGCTGCGGCCTGCACTGTTTGATTGCCCTGATCTCAGGCTGAACATTGGAGAAGCACTAAACATTGCCAAAATGAGAAATTGGGGTAACTTCTGCGTGGGTCAGCAACAGTTAGGGTTAGGGTTGATAGAAAGCCTAAAGCTCCAGTTGCACTGGGCTGGAAAGCGGCTGCTCAAGGAAAGTGTAAGATGCAGCAAGCACACGGCATGCAGGAACTTTTGTTTTGGGTAGTGGCTGAGGGGGCCTCATCTAAGGCTTAGCCAAAAGCAAGCGCTAAGCCCAAGAGAGGCTCCGAAGAAGGGGCCCGCAGAGAGAGCTCTGCCAGGAGAAATTTCACATCTGGGCAGCATTGAGGGGGGCCTTGTCTCAGGGCTGGGTTACAATAGCCAGCTTTATTTCAGTGCAGTGGTAAAGCTGTAACAGAGGGGCGAACACTTAACTTAACAGAAGCTCTGTCAGTCAGTGCTGCTGGCCTGAGCTCTAAACCCAAGTGCACAGCTTAACCTAAATATTCACAGGAGCATGATACTTGTTTGCCATGCTTTAGCTTCAGTTTGCATTGCTATTCTCCATATCCAATGCTAAGCGGACAGAGTTTGAAAGGAAAGTAGCTTGCGCTTAGAATTAACCACAATCATTTTCTGTTTTAAAGCTAGTTACTCCCCTGATTTCTGGAGTCATATGCAACACTAGCTTTAACAGCTTTATGTCCCATTCATATCAATAGCTCCCAGAAGAATAAAAAAAGACTACACAAAATTACAACTCTAAAAACTGTAAGAGAACTTCATTCAGATGGAAAGACAAATGTTTACCACATTTGTTCTTCATCCCATCATTAAAGGCAGTCTATTGCAATAGACATGTTCATTGCAATACAATTTTCCTTACACACATCCTGTACACAGAAAGGAAAAAAGAAGCAAGAAAGTAACTTAAATTATTTGTTTTACTTGATCTGGGATATAATTCCAGAAATGCAGATACCTATTATTGCTGGAATTAAGATAAGCAAGAAAAAGGCAAAAGCGCTATTGCCATAATTTGCTTCTTCAAAGCAAATTTAAAACATTTTTTGGAAATTTAATGTGTTCTAAACAAGCGATTTTTCCATTTCATTTTTCTGAAATCATACTGTAGACCTCTGTCATGATGGTGAATGCCTTTTAGATATCAGGGTAAGTATCTCAATGGCTACATGGAGGCAAATGTCTGCTTGTATATCTGGTTTAGCATACACAACTGTGTGTACTCAGTGAAGAGTTCCTATGTCTGGAAATTGGGCAATAATGTTGTGTTTCATCCTTTTATGACATGGTTGGTAACTCAGTCTGCAAGTACTTTCTTTCTCATGTAGACTGCAATTATCCAGTCTTCAACTACACTTTGTTTTTTTTATTTCATTCTCACTCCCCATTTCAAATTTCTCCGTGCTCTGATTTAGTAGACTCTGTCCCAAGGGTGAATTCACTCAGAACTGTGTTTTCCTTTAAGACACCTGTACTCAAGGAGAAGAGGCAGCTGCAGTAATAGAGATTGGAAAACATACCAGTAGAATGGTGAAAAGTTTTGGAAAAAAAAAAAAGGCTTATATCAGGTCCACATTAGCATTTTAACACTTTATCTTTAATAATGGCCTCTTAGCAAAGAGAAATACAAAGCAAATTTAACTGGTAAAAACAACAACAAAAAAATCAATTTAGAACCATAAGCAAATTTTAGGACTAGTTAGTTTTTGCAAATTTTGCACACAGTTTCACTTCTACCTAGGATTTCCCTGCTCCTAGAGTATCATTAATCTACATTTTCTGACAAAAGTGGGTTGGGTATGATTGCAACAGTATGGAAGATATAACTAAAAGTCAAGTGTAAACATACATTAAAAGCATTTTGTGTGTATTAACCTATGTATAAAAAGCAAATGTAGAAGTACACTTCAGGAGAGGTAAAATCTGGTACAAATTGTCAAAAGCAAGAAAACTGTAATCACAGTTGACATTCATTGTTCAGCTGAGTCCTAAGGCTGTGGATATGGTAGCACATCCAATATGCAACATTACATCAGGTTCTCAGCACCTTGTAAAACTCAGGCATAACAGACTGCTTTCAGAGTTGACTATCTGAAGAAAGACTGAATTTTCCTATTCATAGCATATCTCTACAGCAAGACTTCCTATCCAGTCTTGTATTATTTATCTAATAAATCTATTTACTTTGCGGTAGTATAAAGCAAGAAACAGATATGAGTCTCCTATTTTAAGAACAGATTTTATTCTTTAATGAACATCCATGAAGGCCTTGTACATTCATTTTCAGGTAAAAAAAAAAAAAAACTAGCAGCCTCATTTATAGAGATGGACTCTATAGAGCGGTAGCAAGACTTCAACAGACATCAAGTCTACAGCAAAGAAGGAAACAGAACAATTCTTCCATTAACTCCCAGCATCTACTGTAATAGCCAGAACCTGTTTTACCTCCCCTTCTCTTTTCCTCTTTGACTGTGACATTATGAATAATTATGCAGGCACCAAGTTTTTTGATAACATCATGACTATAATTCTTTTATTTAGCAATTGGAAATTGTTTTCCTAGAGGCTTCTGCCTTCAACATTTTTTGGGCTTCTAATCCCTTCACAATGACTCATCCAGCAGATTCTGTTAGTATCACCTAATTTATTCACACAAAGCTTATCTAAGGAACACTAGCTGCCCCTAGCTGTATGGAATAGCAGCACAATATTAAATCACTTGCATATGATCAATTACATACAAAATTTCCAACACTGTATAATATATAAAACAATACAGGATAACATTTGTACAACAGCAGACCTTTCTTAGTGGAATTCTACAAAGCATATTTCTTTTTTAACCAAGTTCAGGTAATGGAGCTTAGGAACCCTTGAGAACTATCAGGCAAGTCACAGTCAATTATTTCAGTTTATAGGGAAAACTACCGTGGAATGCCTTATTTTATTATTTTGTTTGGGGCCTATTGCTACAGCTGAGTAGGCATTCTGTGTTGTGTGTGCTCACTGGAGCCCACAACTTCAAACTCTCCCCTGGTTCTCCTAGCAGCTGCAAGATTATTCCCACAGTTATAGACAAAATTCGTGTCTGTCCTAAATATGATTCAGAATTGAAATGGACATCTAGTTAGGAACCTGGGCCTTCACCTTTCAAGGGCACCTGGACATACAGCATGTATGCCAAGTGTTGGTGTGTGTAAAACTTGACACAAGACTTCACACATTCTTAAAAACAGTGCTGCGGGGTTTGTTTTGTTTTAAAGTTGCTCTTTCTACTTATTCCTCACCCTTATGTTGTTAAAGTTAGATCAAGCATGGAAATTTGGGCTTTTTTCTTCTAAATCATTTATCCAGGAAGCAAAGTGGTTTGTGACTTTTCATTAATGATTACAAAAGACATCAAATAAGACTCAGGCAGAGGGTCAGAAAAGACAACTGAAGAACAAGAGATGCAGGCAAATAGATTCTACAACGTCACGTACAAATCTTTGACACTCATTTTTATACTCAACACTAATCATTTATCCTCTGCCCTTTCCCACACACTATTACCAGAATGACTCTGATCTGCGCTGACAATGCCCTTAACATGCCAGAGTTGCGAGGCCTCATTCCTGCACTTAAGAGGGTAGAAGAAAGGACACACTAAAACTGACAAGTAAGGAAATAAAGTAGAAAGCAGCATAAACCTTTTTAAATGCTCCTTAAAGCATATCAGTTTTGTAATTTACAGACAATAAATATTTGTTTTCATCTACAGGAGGATAACCAGTAAGATGAAAACGCAACGTCTGAGGCGTGAGGTAGAGCACTGCCCACAGCAGACTCACCAAACAGGTGCCCTCGTAGCTGTAACAACCGCCTCAAGGATCAGCAGAATAGAAGAGAAAAGAGCATGCTTTTTCTGGTTGGTATGAGTCTGGGTGTACTCAACCCTTCTTGAAATGCAGCTTGACAATAATGTTAAACTTCAAGTTTGAAGTGATGGCTTATAGCGACATGCAGTAAAACTTCAGGCAGATCTGCGGGCAGTATTTTTACTGCATTAAGGTGCATAAAACTAAAGTTTACATTACTTATTAAAAAAAACAAGCTATGGTAGCCCAAATTCCCTCTTACATCAGTTTGGCACAGGTAGTGATTATCAGCTTCATCCATCCTCTCCCAAACACAGTAAGTTTTCACCTTGTGGAAATAAACTTTTTGTGATAGCCTGAGCTAATGCAGTCTGTTCAAACCACCAAAAAGCTAGCTGTTCTCCACCCAGATTTTCAGCTGTGGATATGGGATTAAAGGATTTTTACCTACCCTTTGGTCACGCTCATTCTGATTATTCAATTTTGATATTCAGCAGCCCTGCTTCTCTTACTCAATTGCTTACAAAACAGCTCAGGGAATCTGACAGTTACCAGGAACTCCTACACCAGTGTCTTTGTAGAAATAATGTAAAACATACTGTTGATCAGATAAAAACCTAAACCTATCCCTCTTTTCATTTGATTTGGTTCCCAGAAAGCAGGAAAAGGGGCAGATGAATTTGAAACAGGCAAGGAAGCATGCAGAGGACATAGCTCCTGGTAGACTGAAGGTAGTTGCAGTAATCTTCTGGAGCCTTGAAACACTGGTGTCCTTTGACAGTGGCATTCAGGGACTGATTTCAGCAAAAGTCCAGGAAAGGGAAGAATCCAGCTCCAGCCTTATTATAAAGGGAGCACTGATCCCAGAGCATTCAAGACAGGAGAAAGATAGGAAGACAGTCCTAAACTCAGCTCAGAAGCCCTGGGGATGGTCACTGGAAAACCTAGCAGAAAATATAGAAGAATGGAGCAGGGAGACAGCCACAGAGTGTGACTCTGAGCTTCTCAGGTTAAAGCTCATTGCATGGTGTTTACATCCCCTAGCATTTGTCCAGACTTTGATCACCTCCATCAATGGGTCAAACTTCACACAGTCACTACCCTTGCAAAAATTTGCACTTAGAGATATTAAAGCAACTACATTTTTCCCCATGCTTTCAAAGTTTCATATACATTCCTTCCTGCATGTGGTCCACACAATAGTGTATGCTCTATAATAAGCCTATAAAGGCTAAGTCTCATTCAAAAATTGAAGATGCTCACTAGTTTGAGTTAAAACTTTTTATCTAAAGGGATGCACTTAAGGTAGTGAAATTCTTTTTGTAGATAGAATTTGTAAGAGAAATTCCACATTCTACATCTACATTCTTCATCTATTTACCCCTTATAAAAATATTAGCCAGCAATCTTCCAGATTTTTTTTTCAAGTTCTCTTCTTTGTGGCATGGAAAGGTTCACTTCTGGTAAGAAGCTGGGTAGCTTAGCGTAGCAGTTTATTTATGAATGGTTCTGGACTGAGATCAGATTCTTTGAAAAGAAGCTGCTTAAGAGGTTTGCTCTCTGCCTCACGCTTAAATCAAGTCTTGCTACAAAATGGTAATGTTATTAAAGGTTTCCAAGGGAAGAAAAAAAAAAAGATTCCATTACAAGTTGTTTGATCACTTCACAGACAGTCTACTATATGGGTTTAAAAAAGCAAAGCATCTTTTATTATTGGAGGAAGGTGAAAAGTCAGCATCAGAATAGGAAAACTTTGGTAAAAAATGAGTCGTCATGCTAGAAATTGGTCAAACGCAAAAAAGTACATCTTAAAGATATCCCTTCTTACAAACTGAGAAATAGTTCAAACACTAGAGCTTAAGTGGAACAAAATCTTTAGGGAGGGTTAATAAGTTTTGTTCAAATTCATGGCTTCTGAAGCCAACAGAGTGTCTCCCAGAACTTAATTTTATCCCACAGTGAAAAGCTGTTAAGTGGTATTTCTCCTCATTCCAGTTCACAGACTCAATGGATACTAACTAGTGAAAAATACAGATCATAGGAAAGTAGCATCAATGTTACCGTGTATGCCATCCAGGCAGAATGAAAGAGCTTTGAACCCGCAAATCCTCATGAAAACACTTGGCTGAATTTTGCCTCGAGAAGAAAACCCTAGTTGAACTGAGTTTTGTTTAGGTGAAGATTTTTCACATTGCTTTTACTGTGAAGACATTTAATTCACCCACGGTGATCCAGGATATTTGTACTATTTTTTATTTAAAATTGTTTACTTGCCTAAAATACTGATAACAAGGGGTCTCAGTTTTGTCTTTTACTGCCTGTCACCTAGAAGATATGAAAAAGAGTTTGTCAGACTAAACATTTTATACTGACTGATTGGGAGTAATAGTAAAGGGAGTAGGCGTTCTACTTATATTTTCAGACGTAAACTGACTTCATATCAGTAAAAGTGGAGAAAGACTGCAAAGAGTTGCAGAAAACCTAGGACAGAGGCCTGCATTGCTGAAGGAAAAATACACATATGAAACAATAAAATATAGTCTAACTTCAGCACCCTTATGAGAGGACATGCTGTCCTGGAAAGAGTTTGAAGGTAATCACAAGGACCAAACAACTGGGCAGGACAGAAAATAAACATACCATTAAAAAAAAAAAAAAAGAGGTTTCAGGGCTGAGAAATTGATTTTGTTCTATATCAGGACAAAACAAAAACTTCAATTTTTTTCACACAAAATTAAGGAGAGCTAGCCAAGAGCAATCAGTGTTTGATAACTCATCTGGATTCAGATTTTCCATATTCTAAAGCTTTTTGCTACCTGACCTGGAGGAAGAATATAGATCAGGGTCACCTACACCCCTGATTAATACCAACACTACTGGGCCCTTTGTGATGAAAAGGTTCCACCAGAAACTCTCTGTTATTTTCTATTTTGAATTCACTTTGATAGCTTTCACGATGCCATGATACCATCACACTGCATCTATGATACTTTTAGCTTCAAATTATGTTACCAAAAACATGACATCATTTGAAAGGATAGGTACTGTCTTTTGTACACATCATGAAAACGGGAAATCAGTTGGTAGCTTCAGAAATGCAATAAATACAAACTCTACTCAACGGTCTCAAGTAGAGCCAGGGAAGGTTTAAATTAGATATCAAGAAGAATTTCTTGACAGAGAGGGTGGTCAAGCATTGGAATGGGCTGCCCAGGGAAGTGGTGGACTCCCCATCCCTGGAGGTATTTAGGAGGCATGTGGACGTGGCACTAAGGGACATGGTTTAGTGATGGGACTTGGTAGGTCAGGTTGATGACCTTGAAGATCTTTTCCAACCTAGCTGATTCTATGATTGTACTTCTTAAAGATGAAAAAAAGACTTAAATGCAACATTTAACCCACCCTCCCCACACATGCTTCTGCCCGGTTATGTTTAAGTATAAAACACATTATGACAGAAGCTAGCCCTTGTCTGCTGTTTCTTGACCAAGAGTTATATAGTCTACCAAGGTTAAATGTATCATGAATTAAAGATATGAAGGTACTCACATCTTCCTTGCATATAGATTTCCTCATAACCTGTCTTGGGTTTAATTGAACAATTTGTTATACTTTGGTATTAAAGATTGTCTGAAAATAATAAAAAGAAGCTTCTTTAAGTATGAAATATAGCAAACATGATTTAAAAATTACACTCTGCAGAAATTTCCTTTTGAATGTAAGATCTGTTTTTCCATCTATCTGCCATATCAATGAATATTATTCACATCCCAAAAAGAACATACCATTAGCGTTTCATCAGCAGTCGCTGTAGAGCCAATCTCAACAAGTCAATTTCACCTGCGGTAAAACCTGGCTGACTTTAAGTCGGATATGGCCAATGTCAATGGAGTTTCCCCAGGATAAATCCGATACATTATCTTTTTTCTGCAAACAGTATTTCTTCACAGAGATTGAAATGCAGCTGCACAGAACCAGAGTTAGTTTACTATCTAAAAAAAAAATATGTCCAAGTAGACAAATATTTTAGTTAATGGACTAACATTAATTGAGAAATAAATTAGTCATGATACATTTGCAATCAACCTACATGCATAAAACATTGGGGATATTTTGAGTAATCTACACAAGCTATATTTAATAGCTCACTTTTTCCAATTAAAAGAACCTACCATGAAAAGGGAAGAGAGCAAGAAAATATTGTTCTTGTGTACACTAATATTTAGTGCTCTGCTACATCTTCCATTTTTTACAGTTCTGCATAGCCACACAACCTCTTGAAATATCTGCAGTAGTTTTGCATTTTATAAGCACATTCCTGAAGCCAACACAAAATAAAGCAGATTTTTTTTTTTAGAAGATCTGTACATTACAAACTGGTCCTACAAATTCAGCCTATCTACCATAATCATATAAAAGAAGAAATGCTAACACTTCAGACTCATCTTTTACTAGATGGGTGATTTTTGAGAATTTGGGAACATTTTTAACAGTTACCACAAGAACAGTGCAATTACAAACCTGATTAGGGATAATATGTACATAAGATATCCATCTAGAGAGAAGGCTCAGGTTTAATGTCAGTTGTAATATTTTGAAGAATATTAGTTTACATTGTAAATGTCCGATTCTTACAGTTTTAGTTTTATTTTCACTAAAACAGAAGTGACTTATCTCTTTGGACGCTCCCTCCCTTTCTGAAGCAAGTATTACCATGTCCTTAAGACATCGGTGTTCAGCTGAGCTGGACGCAGACCACTCAGGTATGCCTCTGAATGCTGTAATTACACCTCACTACAATGTAGAAACAGATATGAAATACACAAAATGAACATGCTCCCTACAGAACTTGCCTCTAGGATTTTTCTCTCTAGGAAGTATTTTGATTTATTCTCTTTCTAATTGCAACTCAAAACTACCCATCTTGCAATTCTCGCACAAAGGTTCGATGTAATGTAATTTTATACCTGCTGCAGGCAGTCCTGTGTATCCAACAGTTAATATGTTCAGCCATCCAGAAAGATTTCAGCCTTATCTAGACCTCAGTCCCCTTCACCATAACAGAGATGCACATACTTTTATTACATGAGCTGACCCAAACCACACAGTGACATTTGTGACTCTGTACACTATTTAGAGTCAACCAGTATGTGTGGCAAATAACATGCAGCATATGAGTTTTCTTGCGTAGTGTTCAACATGAGAACACACCTTTAGAATTTATTAATAATTTATTAATAATTATTAGGAGGTGGGGAAGAGAAGGGTGTTTGCTTTGTTGACATTATTTCTACTCAAACTTTAAAGCCTTTGCCACGAGCACTATGGTGGCATTCATTGCATGCAAACATGGAAACAAAACTTACAAGTGTGGGCATCTGTGTTTGAGGAAAAATGTGTAGTTTTCCCAATTATCATAATCACAACTCTATCCCTTATATAATGTGCTTCTGTGGGCTTTTGTACAACCAAGACTTATTTTTTGTTACTGCATACTACACCAATATACCCTGGGTTATGTACACTTCCACCTTTTATGCATGCAAGTGCAAAGTTTTTTTTTTTTAAAACTATATACATCTCTACAGCTTGTTTTCATCCCAGAAGGGGATTTTATAGTTGACAATTAACCTGCTTGAAAGAAGAAATTTTCTCCAGAAAGTGTCACAAATTTATTCTTACAAGGCTTTGATCACCATTCTTAGTAATAAAAAGAAAGATGCAAATCTTCCGATTGCCACACCTCCATTTTCAGACTGAATGAGAAATGGATTGTTCTAGTTAACAAATGAACAAGCAATTGGCAGCAGGTTTCAACACTAATTAATCTAGCAGTTCTGCAGCAGCAGCAGCAATGGGATGTTTCCTCTCACTGTATCCTTTGCTCTAGCCACGGAAAAACAAGCTGCAAAAAATTACCTCAGATTGCTCTCAAATTCATTCACTTCTTGTGCACCTCTTATCTTTACACTATGAAAACACTGACAGTGCAACTAAACTTTATGAACTGAAGAAAAATGATGACCTAGTTCCAAAGCACGTAAGCACCAGAACCTAAAATTGGTCTAAGATCTGTCTTCCCCGTACCTGTAACACACACTAAATATAATTTAATTGCCCAATTATTTTTCCTTTATTGAGCCAACTGCCATTTTCTGTATTCCCCGTTTTCCAGAATTAATAAAGATGATTTTCCATCTGCTACAGTGGTCCTCTGAGACATGGGAGGTAAGTATGCATAAACACCTGTCTGACTGAAGGAGAAGGAATTCCTCTCTTGCTACGGAAAACAAAAACGCACAGCCACACACACAGCCCAGAAGCCTATGCTTTTGGAGGCTCTTAGCAGTAGACTCAGTCACCTCCAATCTCTACAGCACCAGTCTTGTTCTTGCAATTCATTAAGTAACCAATTAGTAAGAAATTGATAAGAATTCAATAAGAAATACGGGTGAAACACAAGGGTGACATTTCCAGAATATTTTCTTGAATACAATGAATGAAATTGCAATTCAAAGAGTTAATCCTGACAAGAAATTAATAGCACCATAGTTTTAAGGACAAATTATCCATTAGAACTAAAGAAGCAGCAAACACGGTTGGTTTGCTTAGTTTTTCTATTTTTTTCTTATAAGTTTGCTTTTTGATGAATCTTTGGTTAAAATCAATTTACCATGTAAAGACAGACAAATGGATCAACAGCAGTGATTATGGGGCATGCTGATCTGACTAACGTGTTATTAACCCACAGATTTATTAGTCTGATTTGGGAGTCTATCTACTTCCCTCTGAGTGAACCGTTTAATTACCAGTCCAAGACCGCATGTTTCTTGTTTTGTCTTTTTAAAGCAATGCTGCCCCCATCTGGGAGTACAACCTGGAATCTACTACCATTCACAGCACTTACTCTATCCTGCCTGTAGCATATTAATTGCATTTATAAAGTTAGTAAAAATGTATCTTCCAGTGTAATGTACTTGAAAAATGTTTCTAATAGATTTGAATTCAAAATTCATAGAGAAGGGCTTCAACTCAGTGATCAGAGAATCAAAATTATTCTTACTGGATACATAGACACTGATGAAGTGCAAGGTAAACATACTTTGGGATGAGTTACTGATATGCAATGCTAAATATTTTTTCATTCCAAATTTTACTGAGAGGTTTTCAATATTTTTCTATATGATAATATCAGAAGCAGGTAAAACACAGAAAGTAATTATATTTGACTATATATTAGTTAAATGTATAATCAATACAAACATAACTTTGTCGATGATTGTTTATTACATGTATTAGCATAATACACCAAATGCAATAAATGTATCGGTCAAGTTATTACTGGTCTACAGAGTTGAGCATGTGCAGGCAAAATGAAATTAAATCATATTTTCCCCCAGCAAACATGATTTTATCAATTAATAACATACTTCAAAATATAAATTGAAACATTGCATATGAACCTACACATGCTTATCCCTATTTATGCCTTTTTTCCCCCTTGCATCACATTAGGGGCCATAAATGTTATCCACATAGCCACGATGCATATCCATAGGACTTGCTAGAAGAATCCCAGACTGGAGTTTTTAAATGTTCTCTGTACTAAAATTACACTGAAGGTCTGTTATGTTACACCTCAAACTTTGTCAGCCAGCAGATAAAATTTCAGAGGAACGTAGAACAGGAGAACAAATCCAATCCAGCCTTCACCCACTAACTTCGCCTCAAGCTCTTCAGCACCCACACACTACTGCACCAAATCTGGGAATACAAACTCCTAGTTTAGAACTGAAGTTCTGCTAAGCACACTATGGCACAGAGGGAGGGCTGCCAGAGAGCTGATCATACTCATCCTCTTCCGCAGGAGGACAGGTGCTGCCCCAAGACATGAGCAGGCAAACCTTGGGCTGCTCCCACGTGCCACCTGGACACAGAACTCGCACATTGTCTGAGCAGTGCAGACATGTCGGATCACATCCCGAACAACCCGTCCCACTGGCTGTTGCGGGAAGGGCAAATGTTTAGTTTTACATGCATGAGCAGCGTACACGATTTGACTGAGGTCTGTATCTTTCCTGTGGCTATACATGTTCGAAGAAGCATAATCGCCATATCTATTAAGTTGCAAGACAGTAAGGACTCTCCAGTGCATTGTTTAACCCAAGTCATTTATCAGCCAAATGAATCTAACCATGTGCATTTTGCAGTTTCAAGGACTGGGTTAATTGCTGGGGGGGCTTACCACAGGAAGGCAGTAAAGAAAAGGAAGAAACAAGAGGTAGGACACCACAGCTGTCTCTTGAGAGACATATGGTGCTCTTTTCTCACTTGCATGAGAGATCTAACTTGTTACTGCCACAGTCCAGACTATCAAAATACTCCTCTAAACTAACACCTCAGGTAACCACCCAGATTTTGTTAACCTTCAGATACTTTTTTTCCAAAGTGTGAAAAACTTTGCCTTCATTAGACATACATGTAATATCTCCCTTCTGATACAGTAAGCCCTAACAATTAAAGCTTAGCCTGAGAACAGTCTATCCAAACTTGTAAGTATACCCATGGATAAAAACTTTTTTTTTCCTGTTAAAAAAAAAAAAAAAGACAAGACTGGCACAATACTACATCCTGAATATTTTGTACGGTGACTAAACTATTGTTAGAACACATTTCTTTTGGGTCTTGTGAAAAACTAGCGTTTTGTTGCAGTACAAGTTCATTTATTGTTACATTCTACAATCTACATAAAGTTTATGGCTTTTTTTTTCTAATACTATGATAAATATTTGGTACTGCATTATAAAATAGCAAACAAATGATAATTTTACCTTCTGCTCTGTACTGCTATAATTACTTCCCTTAGGAGTACATCCTAGCCTTTTGTCACTTTGATAGCACTGTTATTCTCAAACAGAAGCAGTAGAACAACTAAAGGAGATGGATGAATACGTAAAGAGCTTTTAATCACAGGCATGAACATACCTAAAGCAGCGGTGTCATTCTTCCGAATAAGGTGTCTGTGGCTCCACATTTTAAATTTTCTAAACTACTGAGTAAGAAAATCTGAGTTCTGGCTCTGTTTTAGGCAAAAAAAAAGTAAACTAGAATTGCAAGCATCAAAGAACCAGCGACTATGCACTAACCAAACTGTGAAAAGCAGTCAGCCATAATATACAGAGTATATTTATGCTTTGCCATTAGCATTGTAGGGCTAAAATTACTGTAAAATATGTATAAAATGTAATAGAATCAATGTCTTTTTCTCTTCTTGCTATTTTTTTCTGTCCCAGTCCTACACAATTTACTGTAATATGACCATAACTGCCTACCTCTACTACTTAACTCTGCTTTGATGGGGAGGGGGCACACACTGCAGGAATATTACATATCACTTGATGGTAGTCTGGTACCATAAAATTCCACTTTGTTAGCAAAGTACTTACTCCCACCTTTACCCCTCCCCACCTTAAGATGCTTGAGATCACAAAAAACACTAGCGCAGGTCTGCAGGAAAAAAAGATAAAACTATCAAAACAAATCCACTTTACATACATTGAGTCTGAATTTTCATAATTTAATCTCAATCTTCTTTAATCAGACGGTCATTTCTTATACAAGACTAGAAAGCATAGCACGTACGTAGCATCATTATGCTGTATTTGGGAAAGAAAAAGATTCATTTGCAGGGACATTATAAAAGATACTGCTGGAAACAAGCTACATTTTTCCTCTGTAAGAAAAAATTGTCTTCTTACATTATTTGAATTCTTTATCTTATACAAATTATTTTTGTATGCAACCATGGATTCTAAATTATACGAAGAACAAAGGTTTGAAAACACAATCTAATGAATAAGTTAACCAGTTAAACATCATAGTGCACGATCTGAGAAACATTACACATTAATCTAATCAGGAACTGTGATGTTACAGATCTACAAGACCACGATTTGCCATTTCCTGGCTTCTGAATGCTTCACTGAGCAAATTTAACATTATTTTAAAGCCAGCCTTGCTGTTGACATATTAATGAGTTGAGACCTGATTTAAATAGTATTTCACCCTTTCACAGAAAATGTGGCTTCTTGCTTTAATACAATATAATTACTACTTAGAGGAGGGTCTAGTAGATAAGAGATCAATTTCTGTTTACAGTCCATAGCAATACTGCCACTGATTTCCATGGACTGTATGCCATCTTGAATATGACAAGTATTTTTAACAATTGTAAATAAATCCAAAGTACTCTGAAGAAGAATCTGAGTACTATAATTAAATATAATTAAATCAACAAAATTGATCTCAATCAATAAATTAAATATAATTAAATCAACTAATCTCATGAAAGGCAAAAATACTAGCACACTTGGGATCTCAGAATACTGATGTTTTATAACCTTTGGGGGGAGGTCAGAGGGGGACAGCCTTTGGCATCCTGGTTGCTGCTGTATTTCAGCTTCCCAGAAGACAAACATTTATAGTTAATTACCAACCTCAATCATATTTGCATATCATTTTTCCTAAAACATCCTTTCAAGCACTACTTACAAGATTAAATTCAATTTTATTTTCAGCTTGAACTGAATACTATCAAATGTAATCTGCACTCATAAGATACATATTTTTATGACATTTCTGATTTCACAGGTCAGATTAAGGATGTGACTGGACCATTGCTAATGAAAATAAGTTATCAGTTGATACGAATCAGCAGGTAAGGAAATACTCCATTATCTGTCATATCCATTGTCCCAAAGTGAGTGAACCATAATCTTGCATTCTTTTACCCTGGAGATATACATTCAGTTACACCCATGGCTGCACAACAGGATCATGCATCCAGAGGCTCAAACACGGTTAGATTGAGTCCTTGAGGTTTCTACCCTTTAAAACCATCACTTCATGCTTTTCCTCCACTGAACGTTGGAACATTCCATTAACATTACTTCAAAGAACTTCTCATGGAATAAAACATTCCTTCAACGTATAAAAACACACTAAGTGAATTAGCAACAGAACCTAAAGATGATTCCTCTAGAAAACCAATTTATCACAGTTCAGAATTTGGGAGGAAATACCAGTTTTCTTGCTGTGCCACCACAACGAGATGAAAAGTTCCAAATTTTCTTATGACAAGTTAGGATTCTGTTTTCAAAAATCCAGAAATGATAATGGTAGAGATATGAGAAGCTTTATATGCTAAAAATATGTGTAGATTTTAAATGTGTCTTGATGTAGATGATTTCAAATAACAGGTTGATAATGAGATGTTTCTCATCAGAATATGAATAATTGGCACAGAAAAGCTATACAGGAGAAGGTTAAACTTCAGCAGAGCTACATGTATTTGTATTTGTGGGATACTGCATTTATGTATACTAGTACTGACAAAGAACATTTGGTGAGCCTGATTCATAACTTCATTATTACTTTATCATGCCAGTGGATCAAGGAAACAGAAGTATAAAATTCAAGATCCCTTGACTTCTCCTCATGCACCAGGACAAATTTGATTCCAAAGTGGAAACTTTGAAATGTTTCAATTGAGCATCTGAAAATGCATCCTAAACTACACAGTTTCAAAATTCTCTCCAAGAAACTTGCTTCAATCTTGTCCTTAAGTGGAGCAACTCACAGACCAAATTAACCTGAGGCCAAAACAGCCTTCTGGTCCTGTCCATGGAACTGCCATGATAATTAACAATACTGGAGAGAAGACTAACCTCAAGGAGGAAAGAGATTTCACATCTGCCTCTTGATAATTTGCTTTCATCTATCCTGTTTATAGGAGCAGAAGCAGTTAGCTGATTTAGAACTAGCAGATACAGCAAAAAGTACAGTTTTTGGTTTTTGTTTTGCTTTTAAGAAAAAAAGTATGGAAGAGATGTGACATTTGACATCTTACGTTTTAAAAGCTTTTCATTCCTTGACATGTAAGAGAAAATATAGATGAGAAAAGAATGCACCCAATTAGCACTGCAATATTAGATACCAGCCTACAAACAACATCCTGCACTACTTTAGGTGAAGGTAATCAACAAAAATCCTGAGTATGAGCTTGTAGATATGATTTTTATATATCTTTATTGGGTACATAAAAGAAAATTGCTTAGACAAAGGCAATGCAGGCAGGAAAGGATCTCCATCTGTCAGGGTCTAACTCTAATCTAGCTCTAATCATTACATCATTACCTTCTTTGAAAGAAAAAAGTCTTGATAAAACAACATGTAAATCAATGTTCTCACATGGTGATACCTTGGCAGTTTTGGTCTGTGTTGTTTTGCTCAGCCCTTCATGTTGGTGCTACTTGGTTCCCCCATGGATAATAATGCTCTTTTGGGTTGCTGAAGTTCCAAGTACACCTCTGTAATATCTCCAGTTGTGAAAAGAGTCATTAATGTGTCCTAATCTATCTGGTGACCTCAGGTTCAGTTAAGTACCTCATACAGATAGTTAAGTCCCGGAAAAACTAGCATCTCATGCCCATGTTCTATTATACCTCTAGACAGTTACATTGTCTTGTAGCTACAAAAGTTTTAGGTCATGTCAACACTCATTGTAGCATACAATCTGGTTGGAGTTTCTTCTATTTTAACAAGAGTAACCAAGTACCTTATTCTATGTTTTCTAACAAGCAACGTTTCAGCTGACAACACCACATGCTAGAACAGTCCGTGGACGCCCTGTATTTTGGTTGGGCGATTCATATGGATCAAAGTGTATCTGTACTTAGCTGTACTTACTGCATTTAGTATTCAGTAGAGAATTTATGCATCAAATTACATGTTTAGGAATGGCAATCTGACCTGTTATTTCTGGACCGTGGAAATAATAACTATATGAATGACCACAGAGTAATTATTTTACAGGATACACAAATACTTTGGTTTCAGACCAAGACCCTTAACTTTTCCTTAAGCATGTTAACTTGTATAATATTCTTTTTCGTATACTGAATGATGTTAAATATTAATTTTAACATTTGCTTAATGGCATCATTCATCTCCTTTCAGGGAATTTGGCCTTTCCTAATTATTTCCATACTTTCACATAGTTTGGCTTTTTTTCCTCTACAGTTTATTTATCAGCAGTTCCTGTTATTCTGTGATAGCATGTCTGATGATATGATAGTTTTATTTCCTGGCATATTTTCTGCCCTACAATATGTAATTTCATTTCCTGAAGCAATCCCATCTAGTTTACAGACACATTTAGTAAGCATGTTCCCCCACTGTGCAAGCTGAGACACAAACACCTGCCTATGTTCAATGTGACTAGGTTGTATATCCTTTATTGTAACTTTAGTTACAGTGAGTGTATTGGTTTCTGCATGACTGGGCAAATTTATAAGCATATTAGTTTCATTTGTGTTCAAGGTAATAATTTAGTCACTAGATGGAACCGTCTATGGAAAACTTCTCACAATTACTTTCCTCTCCTGCAAAAATACATTTTGTTTCTCCTCAGGTATTTTCCATTTTTACTTTCAGGTTTCAGCACACCTCTCTCACTTCTCACAATTACCTTTCCAAAAACTGGACAGATTAAGACAGAGTTTTGTTTCGTGATTTGTGAAATTATCTTTTTTTCTTGTAAACTTATTTTGATTATAAACCACTCCTTAGATTCAAGGATAACATTGCCATATATTTTGTCCAGTTTTAGTCTGTTCTCATTCTCTGCAGCAGACAATTTCTCATTGCTTTTTCCACAACCAGTCGGGATATAACAGTTTCCTAGTAGGGTTTCCACCAGCCTCAAAACCTGCGTACTTGAGTAAGTCTCAAATCTTTCAAAACATTTCTAAAGTTTATCCATCTTGTTTCACTTCGAAATCTCAAAAGTTCTTTCCACAAAGCATAGTATCATTCCCCTTTCTTTAGCACAGTTTGATAACTGGATTGCATGTCATTTATTAAATATATCCATTTCTGTAACTTCACTGACTTCAGAGAGAACTTTGATCCTCCTCAAATTGTCTGCAATGATTCTTGAGTGATTAAGACTGTCCAAAGTTTGTTACTCCATTGTCTTTCTTGTCTACCACTCTATTTCTACTTCCAGCCCTAATAATGATTAAAGAAAATTCCAAGCCAGAACTAATACCAAAGACAAGCCTTTATCCTGCCTACAGGGAAGCTAACATTCAGAAAGAAAATCAGAAGAATAAGTAGTATCATTAGCCATGCAGCTGCTAGTGTTTTAATCCAGCATGTTCCTAGCCAGTCAGTAAATATGCATAAGTATCACTTTCACTTCCTTCCAAAAAGTAAATAAATAAATCAGACAACCAGGAAAGCTAAAAAATCTAGTACGTCTTTTGGGCCACGTTCCAATGTTATTCACCAGTACTGCTTACACAGCACAAAGGAGTGAATGCATCTGATCTGTCTCTGAGTAGATCTTAACCAGCTGAGGAGAGGCTTCTACTGGCACAAGCTCCCTCGCTCCACTTTTTTGGGACCCATGCAACCGCCATTATTGCACCTTTTGCAATTATACAATCCAATTTTCTTACTGAACACCTCAATAACCAACTCCCTGAATGATGCGTGATACAAATTTCTTCTTTTTCTTTAAGACTACTGCCTAAGAATTGCTCACAGGAAAAAACAGGAATGTTTTTTGCTGACTTTTCATTCTCAGAAGGGATGTTGTGCAGTAAGTCCGTTTTACACAACGCTTTTCAACAAACGGTTGCAGCTTTTCAGCACAGTGCTGCACTTCAAATGTAGGTCAACAGAAGGTAAGACTGCATAGACAGATCATTGCTAAGAAATAAAAGCAGACCAGGTATTATTCATCAGGAGTTTTGAATTATATTTAACTGTAAATACAATGTGAAATTATAGAAAATGATGAAAGGAGCATTGAAAGGTTGTGGACTTTCAGCAGTAGAATTGCTTATACGGGAGTGTTTCATCATGAAAATATCCACTCTATTAAAACGTGTAGATAGCTACTTTCTTAATCCTTTTTAATAGTCCACTGTCATTCAGACACCTTTTTTGCTGATCTCAGAGAGCTTTGTTCATCCACTTAAACAACATGATAGAAAAGAGGCAGTATGCTCTGCCTCTGAAATATGAAAATATATTTTCAGAAATATGAAAAATGTCCCTTTCGCCAGGAAAAAATTCAAAATGAGAATTCATCAGCTTTCACCTAAGAACAAGCAATAGAAGTGAACTTGTATATTCTACTTCTGTCTATTTATCATAGAATATTAGTATCATAAAACATCCTGAGTTGGAAGGGACCCAGAAGGAACATCGAATCCACACAGGACCACCCAAAAATCAGACCAAAGTGCTGAAAGCTAGATGCTTGAAGGGACAGTATGTGCCATATCCTAAAACAACAAATTACTCTGACACATTCCTGGATGCTCTCACATTTTACTGCTACTGAGAACACTTGGCTAAGCAAACACTGCTTATGGTCAATGACTAAACTATACTGGTTCCTATTCAAGGCTCACTTCAGGCTTACTAAGTAACTCCAAGCCTCACTATGGATCAGATATTTATGTGTTAAAAGGAGACAACAGTACCTTCTTCCCAAATTGTTTTGTGTCCAGTTAAAGCTTATAATCAGAGCAAGTACAACCTCTCATTATGTATCTACAATAGTAGAAAAAAAACACATGGCTTTTCTACTCCTAAATGACAAAGCAAAGAAATATATTGCACTGTTTTAAGCATGTTCTATTATTTAACTTCTCTTCCTTGTTATATTACACTCACCTATACTAATGCACTGTTAGGTACAACATGGCTAAGTCAGAACCATCAGAAAATAGTATTGGCAGGGCTTCAAAGGGGACATCTAGGCCACATCCCTGCCCTAAACCAGGATCAAGAATACCTGAATCATTCTGAGATGTACGTCTAACCTCTTCTTACATCCCCTGATGGAGGGTCCAGAACTTCCCCAATCTATCCATTTCCTTCAAGCTTATGACCAGAAAGCTCATCCTGTTGTCTAACAAGTTGCCTAATTCTCCTTGCTGCAGTGTAAGTCACAATGAGGAAAAAGCGTGATGTTAAATGGTGGATAAAGTGGATGAAGTTCTGAGTGCTTGGCTGAGAATTCCCACTTAATAGGAAAATTTCTTTTAATGTAATTTAAGCAGTATTATGGTCTGTAGTCACTGCATACAAGTCATACACACAACATGCTTCAGCATGCAGTCCTACAACAGATTTGTAGGCTGCTTATATACTTGACAGCCCGCACTTGCCTGACCAAAATAAAACCAAAACAAACAAAAACACATTATAAAGAGAATTCATTCCTGAGAACCTACAAAAGAAATAACTACATTTGTTCAATGGGAATACGAGCTCATGGTCTAGAGAGACTTTCTTCTGAGTTCAGCTATGAATTTCAACACATCATTCAAACTGAAAATAGGTCATGAAAAAAAGTTCTTCATTTAGAATTTTTTACTGGAGAAGCTCAGAATCAGAATGAATCTACTCAGACTTCAGATGCTGCTAGACAGATGCAGGGAGAGACATCTTGTCTCAGTGCTCCTGGAAAGTAGATTGCTGTCAACTGCAAGGTTTTTCCTTGTGAGGAGGAACAAACATAATTAAATTCAGAAGGTGTTTATTGCATCCCTTAAGGAACAACTAAATTTAAGTCACCACGAACAGTGAAAACTGGCAGTCCAAAAAGAACTTAAGATACAGAATTTTTGTTAAAAAAAAAGAATTGAGATACAGTCAGAACTTGGATTCTGCCCTGGAAAAGTAACTAACCTTGATTCTGGCATTTCTACAACTGCTTTACATTAAATAGTCAGTGAAATTCTGCAGGTAACAGATATTTGTGTACTTAGTTGTCATACACAGTTGTCAGTAGTATATTTGTTGTTTTTAAAGCAGAATCAGATTTACCACTACCTCTAGCTCAGTTCTTGTATGAGCTGTATGGCAACTGGGCTTACGGGATGGGAAAGTAAAAAAACACAACTTCGCATCTAGCAGCTTTAATCCACACAAAGCCAAAAATCAATTTTTAATTAGTGAAATAGCTTGAGAAATCATGTTCTTATACTATTTTTCTGATCCTGTAGAAGTTAATAGCAAAGCTACCGTTGACTTTAAGCAAATAGGGTTAAATTTGGCATCCTCTGACCTTCTTCTAATTTCTCTAAGGCTGGGTCTCAATGAGCAGAAAATGAATGTGTTTTTCAGTCATGTTTACTCAACTGAATGGGCTTGATATTACTGAAAATATCAGTATAGGAGCAAACTAGAAAATCTAAATCCATTTTAGCTGACTAAATTAAAGAGACTTCATTCATACTAAGTTCATTCAGCTGAGCTAACAAGATTGAAAGACAGACACCTATTTGCTTATAAAGACATACCCTATTTTAACAGTGGCATATCATGTTGATTTGCTGGCAGAAAAAGTGACAGAAACATTACACATGAAGCTATAACTTATATACTGTATCCAGAAAACTAGTCTTATTATACAGCCATACATTTTCTATCAGCATTTCACAATACACAGCAAAATGCAAGCTGTGATGAATAAGGGACTCTATGGATCATTTATAATTTTGGTTTGAGACTGAACTCCATGCACTTTTAAAACTGCAAATCCTACTTCAGTCACAGATTTAGTGGAGTGCCTTTTTATCTCCAGTTTGAATCAGGAATTTGAAGAGTAGTAATATGACAAAACAGTGAATAAGTAACATACTAATATACAAATAAGAAGTAATGTAGCAAAATTAGTTGTTGTAATACACCCCAGCAGGTAACTAAGACTCAGTGTTGTTCTATTTACTTTCAAATACCCTGCAATTTTAGCAGAAAAGGCTACCTGACTTGGATAAAGCACATAAGGAAAAAAAAAATCTTCTAGGGAATATTCTAGTTAATTTAGACCAAAAAAAAAGTGAAGAAGCAAACAAAGCATACAGAGACTTCTATCATTTGTCGGGATCTGCATGCATCCTCTACCAGCGGTACGTGTTCAGACTGTCTTTTTGCAAAAAAAATAATTAAGTTCAATTTTCTCTAGTCCGCTAAGTAGTACTTAAAACAGTAAGCAAAAGTTCTGGAGAGCAGCCTGCTTTAGTAACAGAGTCATTGTAAGGAAAGTATCAGCACTGGTTCTAGAAAGCTGAGCAATTCGATATGACACTCCAGTTCCCTACTGATGTAGGAGGCAGAGTGTGTGGATGTTAGGCGTTAGGGTCAAAAATGAAATAATGCTGGAATGTAGCTAAACCACAGAGATACAGACGCTAAATGCAGGAGCGTGGTGAGTGTTTTGTCTGTTAAACCACCCACAACGAAGACCTGGATATTAAACACAACAAACCTTTATCAGAAAAAAAAAAAAAAAAAAAAAAAAAAAGTTAAAAAAATGAGTATTCAAGTTAAAAACTCCTAAAAACCTTGGGAAAAAAAAAAAAAAAAAAAAAAAAAAAAAAAAAAAAAAAAAAAAAACAGACCCATTCACTTAAAAAGATATTGAGGTTAAAGTTTAAGTGGAAAAGACAAAACTCATGAAAACCCAGAGAAAATAGTTTCTTCTTTATTTCTATGACTGAAACCTAAGGAAATGTCTTTAGAAGGAGAATCTTTTAGAAAAAGTCTGGCTCTTGAAGAAACAAAGGGAAGCAACTCTTTTTCCTAGAGTCAAGAAATACTGCGGTCAAGGCACACGGTGAGAGCTGAACCACCTAATGCTTTATCCCCAGCTTTGCTATGGACATTTGTGTACTGATGCCAAGGCACTTATTTCATCTATCCATTCTTATTTATAATGCAAACAATTCAATAGTGTGGTACAGTGAAGTTTCAGGCCTTGTATTACAATAATGAACTTTCAGCAGTGGAAGAGCTAGAGTGTGAAATAAATGTAGGCTGGTGTTTACAGGGTACATCAAAAGACAGAAAGGAAAGTATACCTCATTCAGAAACCTTTACATTATTCTACTGCAGTCAAAACAGTGAACAGCAGAATTATTTAAATTACAGTTATGACTGCATAAAAAAAGACCTTTGTTCAGAATCCCAGAATGGTTGAGGTTAAAAGGACCTCTGGAAGTCATCTGGTCCAACCCCCATGCTCAAGCAGGGCCACCTAGAACAAGTTGCCCAGAACTATATCCAGATGGCTTTTGAAGATCTCCAAGGAGAAACTCCACAGTTTCTCTGGGCAACCTGTTCCACCCGCACGCTACAGAAGTGCTTACTGATGTTTAGATGGAACTTCTTCTGTTCTAGTTTGTGCCCTTTGCCTCTTGTCCTGGCACTGAGCACCGCTGGAAGGAGGCCCAGCTCTCAGCTTGTCCTCACAGGAGAGGTGCTGCAGTCCCTTCATCATCTTTGTAGCCCTGTGTTGGACTCTTTCCAGTATGCCCAGGGCTCTCTTGCACTGGGGGCCCCAGTACTGGACACAGTACTCCAGGTACAGCCTCACTAGCACTGAGCAGAATGGAAGGATCACCTCTCTTGAGTAGGTGATACTTTGCCTAATGCAGGCAAGAATACCATTAGCCTTCTTCGCAGCAAGGGCACATTGCTGACTCGTGTTCAACTTGTTGTCTACCAGGACTCCAAGTCCTGCCTTGGTGCAAAATGACACAAATCTAAAAACACATTTATGTGGGCTTTTGTACAAGGATTCATTTCATTATGTTTTGTCAGAATGACAAGGCAATCCTGAAATTTCTCTAGTTTTATCAGTGCTAAAAGGATTCAGTTTATTGTATTAACTGCTCTGATATATCAAATGGTAAGACAGGGGAGATTTAGGTTGGATATTAGGAGGAAGTTTTTCACTCAGAGGGTGGTGAGGCACTGGAACAGGTTGCCCAGAGAGGTTGTGGATGCCCCATCCCTGGAAGCATTCAAGGCCAGGCTGGATGTGGCGCTGGGCAGCCTGCTCTAGTAGTTGGCAACCCTACCCAGAGCAGGGGGTTGAAACTAGATGATCTTTAAGGTCCTTTTCAACCCATGCCATTCTATGATTCTATGATCCTACCAGACATACCATGGGATTACCTCTGTTATACATCTAAACAAAAATGTGTCAACTCACATACAGCTAGTACAGCGGACTCCACCTTTGTGATAAGCATGCATTATGTTTGGTAGGACAAATACGATGGGTGAACAATTGGCTGATGGGTAGGGCTCAAAGGGTTATGGTAAATGGGGTTAGATCAGGCTGGCTTCCAGTCACCAGTGGGGTCCCCCATGGCTCCATTTTAGGGCCAGTTCTTTTCAACGTTTTCATAAATGATTTGGATGTAGGACTAGAAGGTGTTTTGAGTAAGTTTGCTGACGATACTAAACTGNAGGCTGTGACAGGGGAGGTTCAGGCTGGATATCACGAAAAGGTTCTTCACCGAGAGGGTGGTCGCGCACTGGAACAGGCTCCCCAGGGACACAGTCACGGCACCAAGCCTGTCGGAGTTTAAGAAGTATTTGGACTAAGCTCTCAGACACATGGTCTGAATTCTGATTTTTGGGTAGACCTGTATGGAGCCAGGAGTTGGACTCGATGATCCTTGTGGGTCCCTTCCAACTCAGGATATTCTATGATTCTATGATTATAAATTCATCAGTTACAACTGACATTGTTTTAAGGGAAGCAGTTACAGAAAGTTGATTTCAGAGAGCATCATATAGGGATTGTTACTAAAATGATAAACTATTTTTTCATACTAAAAAAGATCAAAAACAAAACAGAGGGGAGAGTTAAACTGATGCTTGTACCAGGAGAGAAGAGGCTATTCAGAATACATGACACACGACCACTTTCAGAGAATGGTTTTCCTCAGAGCCCTCGCTACACAAGCAGGAAGCCTAACAGTGTTCTATAGTACATATATTATCACACTTCTTGACATTATTTAGCAAGGCAGATTAAGACAGCAGGGGAGATGCAAAGCTAGAAAAATATATATATTCTCACTGATATGGGTACATGTTATCTTGAGCTTTAATGTGACAATTCCCATTGTATCATTCCTTAAACTGCTAGTAACATTTTATTCTGCATTACATTTTTCCTACACCATATTATATTCTTAAGGTAACAAGCCACTGCCCTTGAGCTTTAAATCCATGTTTCTAAGTTCCATGCTTAGTGGTTCAGTTCCCCCTTTGGTTTTGTATCTCTTCAATAATATTAAAAACAAGGAAATAATTCTTTCCTCCATGAACTTTTAAAGTTAAATATATTTGAGTTGAAGTAGTTAAGACTGTATGACACACAGGCTGTGTACTATGTAATTTATCAGCATGAAAAGTATTTTATTTCCACAGCTTTGAAGATTGCTGAGTCCATCATCTCATCTTCTATTGCTGGTTAAATACCTTCCAGTGCTGTGTCTATAAAAGATACAGTAGTACTGTAACAGATGAGAAAAACTTGAGACATTCCCTTCAAAATTAGCTGAAGATGCATGAAGTAAACAATTTTAAAAAAATCTATAAATAGACATCAGGCTAATAGTTATTACCTTCAATAATTTAGCATGATATGCATGACAGCTTCAACCTCCAAAATAATTTAGCGCCTTGAGCCGAGATTAAATGCAGAACATTAATTTTTCCCTCTGGTTGTCAAGCCAACCAAGAGGCCCGTCAAATCCACTTAAATAAAGCCTGCATCATGTAATAATATTAAAGGGGATAAAATATTAATACAGGACTGTGAGATAGAACAGTGGACAAAATAGCTGCAGTAAGGCAGCTTTAATTTACTACATCAACAATCTGTCTGTGCTGAAAGCAGGATTTAAAGGTCCAAAGGAATACATATTTGAGTTTATATGACATGCTCATCCATAAAACATTACTGATTTTCAATTGCTGAGAATATTTACCATTATCATGTACAAAAAAATGGTTCCTAATTTCATCAAACTGATGTAGAAAAAAATATTGGACCAACGTTCCCCCCACATAAGCAGATGTTATTTCAATGATAGTAGTATGGCTGTATCCGTTTATTGCCAGTAATGAATTTTCTTCCTTCAGCTGGAGGATAAACGTCATGCAAAGCCTCAATAGTTCATAATAAACAAATGGATTGAAAGGGTAGGAAGACTCACAGACCAAAGACAAACAACTCAAAATATTAGGCTACAGGTGCTTTATCAGAACAATAGGGTTTGTGTTATTAATACAGAACTATCTAGAGAAAGAAAATAACAGAATTAAAATAAATCTCTGAAGTTTCCTGTCAAAAAAAAACAAAACAAAAAAAACCCACAGATTTAGATGTGTTTAATTTGCATGATCAATGAGATTGATCATATTTACAGACAGGATACCAAAAAAATATTTAAGACATCAGGAAATGGCTTCAAGTTGAGCGGAGGTGGGGGGTAGGGGAGTTAGATCAAATATCCAGAACAATTTCTTCATGGAAAGGGTGGCTAGGCATTGGTACAGGCTTCCTAGGCAAGTGGTGGAGTCGCCATCCCTGGAGATACTTCAGAGTCTTGTAGATGTGGCACTAAGGGACATGATTTAATTGTGGGCTTGGTAGCATTAGGTTGGTGGTTGGACTAGATGATCTTAAGGGTCTTTTCCAGCCTAAATGATCCTATGATCACATACAGAACATATGCAATGTCACATTCTTTAACTTCATTACGGATACCCATTTTTTAGTTTTTTTGTTTGTTTTTAACACTTTCCAAATAATTTACTTTTCTAGATACAAAGTCAGGATCCCAACAAGAAAAAAAACTTAAGAATTTACCCCATATCAGCTAAATTCATACACAATCCTGCGCATTGCAAGTTCACGAAAGTGTTGCTGATGACTTCCGAAGACATGATCAATGCCTGAGTACTTATTTAAGAATAGTTTTCTCTATTAGTAGTAAACATTTTTATTACAATGTTGTCCATATGACAGTGCGTCTCTGGATAATACAGTGCAAAATCTTGTTTCCCAGAAAAACTGAAAGATTAAACCATAGTCCTGATCTAAATGCATTAAGTCATATGAGTAGCTGCACTGAAGTCAGTGTAATTATGGACATCTGTAAAATTAAAGTCACACAGCCCACAGAAGTGTGAAACACAGCAATGGAGGACCTACCTAAAAACTGCAAAAGGGCAAATGGAAGAACTATACAGAGAGCACTTCACATGAAACATGGATAGGTTATGCATTAGCACTAACGAAACCAGCACAGAGCAGAATATGCAAAGCAGCTGAGGGTTGAGATTTACCATCACAGAGTGAGCACAGGAGGATGTCTGGGTGGGCTTGGAACTGTATTTGTGGCATGGCAAGTTCTCCCCCAGGCATGCTGAAGTTTCTTGCACAAAGCCTGTCCATCAAGCCTAGCCAGGTTTGTTATATTTGGCTGAAGAGTAATGTCCTTAAGAGACTAAAAGATTGGACTGTTTAGTGTTCCTTAGAACACACTCAATGCAATCTCATTCAATCATAACATTACTGGTTCCGAACAGACAGATGATACAGTTCAGGGTAAGCTGAATAACAAAATTATTAGTAAGTATGTCTAAATGGTTGTTGCAGGCCATCCCCGATGACTATTTAACTACATGTTGTAGCCTCAATCAGTTCTCATATTAGTTGTGGGGTGGTTTTTTTTAGTGTTCATCCATACTGCTCAGAGCATGTAGCGCTCATATGCCATATCCACACCACAAATCTACCCACCAAGTCCTCTGACACACAAGTATGTAACATAAGTGGCCCACCATGAGCACAACATGATCTTGTTTCTCAAACTTCTATTGCTCATACCTTTCCTGTAATCTTAACATGCCACAATAGGTCAGGTAACAGGGAACAACAATGTATGCTCCAGAAATGCTTAAACTTAACTCATTTTGATTCTGATGGAAATCCACTACTCATGCTCTATGTAGGCATAGATATTTTTGCTCTTTATCATTTCTAGAGGGGGAAAAATAGATTAATGCTTGAACTGATTGCTTTGATCCAAATTTTAATTTCTACCAAATGACATCTAGACTATACAAACCTTAGCACTACAAAAACCAAAGAAGTTGCAACTTTGACTCCATGCTCCTCTAATGAAGGAAGGGCTTAACATTATTACATTTTGGAGGTAATTGGTCTTCTGGAAAACCATCTCTCCACACTGTTTTCATGGGAGTGAGATGCATATAGTTTATGATTAAGCCGCCTCCTCAAAATAACATTTCAAAGACATCACTGTTTACAGAAAGAAGAGTGAAACTAAACCTGAATCCATTTTCCAAAGTAATTGTAGTTCCCACTTTGAGTAATTGATGTATATTAAGTGCAAGAAATACAGAAGTTTTATAAAAGTCAGAGATGTGGGGTTTTTTTAAGCAGACCTTTTTGTTGCCCATTTATTTCACATTTGTCCTTTTGTAGCTGTCCTTCGCAAGTAAAGCTAAGGAGGCTGTGGAACATGAGAGGTGCTGTAGTCATTTGGTGTCAGCTAAGCAGAGAGAAAAACTAATACCTAAAGAGAAAGGTTTTCTTCAGTATCAACCACATTCCTATCTATAAAACATCAGAAAAAGTGCAGAAAAAAAATCAAGTGCCAACATCAATATTTCTAAACTTTCAGATGCTATGTTTAGGGTAAGGAAAACTCCCATATTCATAACAATTATCTTAACATTCTCAGAATGCCTACTTCACTCTTGCACGTTGAGGCAGAATCCTTTCCATAGCTAGTTTCAACGTATGACCCAGCTTCACACATTTTAATTCCTCTGTAAAGACCACGACATACCTAAAGAATTATTTGTCAATTTGACTTCATATCTGACAAGCATGTGTGAAGGATATTTCTAATTTTCAGGGAAAGCTGTACTTCACTTTTTTGATCTGCAAAAATATTCAAAGTTCCACTTTGAGCTTATATTTGACCATCAGTACCTGATCTCAATGAGTGCCCTCAGCATACCCCAAAACTATGCAAGGAGAGTAAAGAGCTACAAAGCGATTCCCTGCATATCTCAGTTAGCACCCTGACAGGGATAGCACCAAGTTGTGTGCCAAAAAAATCACCTTGAAAGAGACTGGGAGAACAGAACTACAAGCTGCAACACAGCACTTTGGCCATAGAGAGCATGGAATCAGTTAATTGCAGTAATGACACGAACTCCTGGAGTACTTGGTCTTGCAACATTTACAGAAGATATACAGATTTATTTTTTTTCACCTTCCTTTGGAAGTGCTGAAATAGCTCTGGGATTGCTTTATATCCTGGATTATTTCCATATATTTTAGTTTGCCTGTTCAGGTATGATGCCAGGTTCATCATTATGCACCTCCACACATTAGTAGTACTGTTGACATGTTGCTATTCCTTTATTTATAGGTAAAACAGGAGCATACATCTAGAATTTCTCTTTATTATATACTATGACATTGGAAAAAAATTTAAAAAGAGGCAAGTTTTATACTAGATCCTGAAGGCAGTGATATTTGCAACTGTCCAAAACTGTCAGCACTAAAACACATCAACTGTCCTTGTAAGAGATTCCATGTTTTTGACAAAATTCCACAAGAGATCATGACAGTTGGACCCTACAGCAAAGAAGTGCCTCTTGGACTTGTTTCTGCTAGGTTCTTTGAAAAATCAGAATCTTGAATGTGACCTCATGTCAGAGGGGTACCCAGGCATTGTCTTCAGGCAAAGAGCTCACATCATTATATGGCACCAAAAGGAACATCTACTGCAATTCAAATGGCTGAAACTTTTCTGAGCATACCTGGAAGCAGCAGCCATCCTAAAGCACGATAGGTTATCATTCCCCTTTCTTCTATTCTTCTCTTCACTACAAAATTAAATCCTCAAAAGACCTGGAACTGGCAGAAAGCCAAGAGCAACTTCAATAGTAATAGCTTGGAGCCACAGCACTTGGATTTATATAAGGCCAGCACAGATCATCTGTTCATCCCATGGAGGAGATGAGTAGGAAATCAGAACATTCCTCTATTCTTAAGGCAGAAAGCAACAGCTTTATCTGTAATTTTAATTAGTATCACCAGATGTAATAAACCTTACCCTCTAATTTTGCCATACACATAACTCTAGCTATAGAAACAGCACAACACGTGAGCTGTGTAACAATGCTGTGGCTAACAGTGTAAATGAACAATTTTGGGTCCTTTTTTTTCTTTAAATAAATCATTACTACCTGACATAGAACATCAAATTTTATCAAATACTGTTCAGGTTACTGGAGCTAAGTCTCTGCTTTGGGGAACTGACAGGATCTGAAGCAGAAGCATTGAAGAACGAGAACAGCAACAATGGAGAGAAGCAGACAAGCAAAGCAGAAGCACACTCTACATGGAGAAATGTCTTCCTTTAGCTAACCCTCCATTTTTCTGACAACAAGTAGTGATCTAAACTGAACTTCCAAACAGAACTACTCAGGCTGACACACACCTGCTGATCAGTTTCTAAACATCTCCCTTAGGCCCTGATTCATCAAACAATTTAAATATCTGCATGACATTAATCAAAGAATTACTCCAATAGTCATACACATTAAATATCTTTGGAAAAGGTCAGCAACAGATAAAATTATTCTAGATGTCACAATTTCATAATGTCACCAATACAAAGCTATAGTCTTATGTTCCTCAAATGAGTGCTTTCCTCAAATATACTACAGAAAGAATTAATAGCATACATGACAGTAAAAACGTGAAGGACAGCTAACTGCCCTCTTTCCCTGAAGTAGAAGAGAATGTCTATGGAGTACAAGGACTTTTAGGGCACTGAGCCCTTTGAACATTTATTTTAGTGAAGCAGAGAAGTTCTGCCTACTCTACACTTCAGAAAAGCTAAAAAAAAAAAACCAAAGTCTATTGTAATCCACTCTAACCTTCAAACACTTGGACAACACAAACTATTTCTGTAATGTCATTATTTACTAAGTTACTATTGTAAGCTTTGAGAACACACACTTTTTTGAGGGATGTAACTTCAGAGGTTTTGGAACTTGGAAATCCTGCTCCTGAGTTTTTCAGTATTACACCTGTGGGACCAAATACACTTCCTTGAATATACCCTGATGTTATATGCTCTTACAGTCTAAGCAATTACACTTATCAGACATGCAGTCTTGGGCAGGAGATTGCAATTGCTTTGTGCTAATTTATTCAAGCTGAACAGCTACATTGACTAGACTATCCTGAAGCATTAAGACTTTTGGTTCTTCTTACCAAATGGGAAAAAATTGCTCTCCTTCAATAGAAAATTTTTTTCAGTAGAATTTTTTTTTCAGTAGAAAAAACGGTGCACTTTCAAACTTCCCCTAGATACAAGGCTTCTCTTAGAGACACATCACAAAGCCTTTGTAAGAAACACTCCTTTTTACACCTTAGGCATAGGTTTCTTAAATTCAGTGTTACTGAGCACAGCAATTTTGTTCTCAAAATTATATTCAGTACAAGACTGGATATATGTGGATAATTTCAGTCATAAGGTGTTTTCCCATTGTTCACTACTTACCAACTGATTGAGACCATCTACTAATAGAGATTCCACTCTACAGAGTCAGTAGACAACATTCTCAGTTCACACATTTTCAGTTTCCTATCTGAATCCAAGGTCATCACATCTAAAATTCCACAAGGTACAAGTTCTCCACAAGTATGCCTGCCTGTTGCTTAATGCCAATTTTGTATTTCTAAGGAACTTAGTGCCCAGTATCTCTCAGGTTGTTTTGTGATCGTTTTAATGACTAACAAGATATAAGCATGAAGAATACAATCCAGCTTATTCAACCAAAGTAGTATTTTTTCCTCCTATCAGGACACCAAAATGGGTCCTCACTATGTTCAGGCATTTCAGCAACAGAGGTTGACTTAAAGCAGAGGAACTTTGATACACGGTACTCAGTTCAGACTGCGAAGTTATCTTTTCAATAAAAAAAAAAAAAAAAAGAATGATGATCAGAAGACCTGAATTTGTCTTCTCTTGGTTTCTCTTCATTTATTCAGTGAGAAGTTAATATACCGTGGATAAAAGCATGAAGTAAAGCCTAGGCTAAGTGTTTTAAACATCTTCAGAATACTGCATACTCAGTTCCTAGAGAAAAGCAATGTTGTTTTGTTTAACTCCCTTAAAACAGCAGATCCTTCAACATAAAGGCTTACATCTGTGTTGCTTTCCTGTCAAAAAAAAAAAGAATGGTTTCATCTAACATTTTGTTTTTGGTGCAAACGCAAGAGAAATCCTCACCGATTTCTCACTTTTTTTTTTTTTAATTTTAAACCAGCTATCCCATCCACCTTTGCTTGGAAAGCAACCAAAATCTGGAAAGGCTTTTAGTCTGTTGCAACTCTTGAGCTAGGGGGAACAATTATAATACCCTGTGAATATTTGAATCATCAACTTGTCCCAAAAGCTACACAAAGACCAAACAAAAGAAAGATATGTTACAGAACTGGGAACAAAAAAGCATGACCTCTGGTCTATATACAGTGACCAAAGGGACTCTGTCAGTCTAATTTCATAGCCAGCAACTGCCTAAGCCATAAAAACAGGCTCAATACTGTGCCCTAAATACTTTAAAACAAAGGAAAGCTAATAGAAAATGATAAAACATATCTCCATAACATGCCTTGCATTGGTTTAATACATTCATCTGGAATGTAGCAAACCCAGTGGAAGTCTGTTTCACATATTACATGGCTGTTTTGGCCTTCGATCAAATGACAGGGTCACATATCAAATGGGAATGTTACAATCTTTAAACTACTATATGGTAGGGAATTCAGCCAAAATATATTGAGTTCAATAATCTTACTTCAGGAAACACCGGGCTTCAGTCTCAGCTATAGAAGTATCTAGTTTGAGGCCTGAGTTTAATCAGCCTTTCAGACATGACCAACTGCATAAACAAGACCCTGCAGGGCAAGATGGCAGCTAAGCAATAGTACCTCAATGATGGTCTCTTACAAACGAATACATTTAGGGATCTGGCTGTTCCAATTCATTTCAACAAGATATTCAATTATATCTTAGTCTATGATTTCAGGGAGATATTCAGAAGACTCACAGAATC
>VXAA01004598.1:2555120-2585953 GCA_013399115.1 Anseranas semipalmata | reverse complement strand
ATTTATATATAAATATATATATTAATGTTTATTTTACTTATTGACTTATAACTACAGGTAAGACCGATTTCCGGAAATCTTCTATCTTGTGTATTTACTCTGGTATGCACCACTCTTCAGATGTACACAGTTGCTTCTACCTTATGTATTGATCCATACTGCACAGGGAGTTCTCCGTGCTTCCTGTGCAAAGTGTCACCCATGTGCAGGAGCGGGGTCATCTGTGACAACGTACCTAAGTGGGTGACATGCCTACAAGTAAAACAAATGTTGCCAGCTTAAGTCGGTGACTAGGCTGTGGATCCATGTGTGTGTGACTCTGGTCCTAGGAAATACTGCTGCGGGGTTTGTGATCTACCCTTTGTGATGGAGCACTGCACAAACTTCCTTGAAGTTAGGTGAGAGAATGGTTCTTGAGACATTTCTCTGGTGAGATGTCCTTCTGAGGTTTGAAATCTGTAGGCTTCAACATTGAACACTGCCACAAGCACCCTCCATATGCTCCTTAGCAGAGCTAAGTAAGGCTTGTAAATAATCCTCCTTTGGGGGTAGAGGGAATTCCTTTTATCTTGTAGGGGGTGTTTGGTAATTTTCTCTTAGTTAAGAGTGCCTGTCTTGCCAGATCAAAGTCTGTGCCTCAACTATTCGGCCATCCTGGTCATCCACATGACATAAAGGTTGAGTGGTTTGTGTAGCAGCATGGTAAATTCAGCCAGTGTTGCTTACCACAGAACTTAACAGTACACTAAAGTAGAATCAATTTCTCTCCAGATGGTGCTGATCCCCAGTTGAAATTTCACTTTGGTGACTTGCTGCTGTTTTTGAGCATTTGTGAAATAAATGAGATTGCATGGCTTTATTTAAAACGTTAAATTTTTAATCAAAGCTGGCTCTATCCTTTAAAAATCTGAATGCTCTTTAAAAGCTATGGCTGGCAATTAGTAGATAAAGCACTACATTTAGCATATAAACACTACACAGCAGAAGGAACTTTCTCTATCAGATAACTATGGAAAGTAATTTGCAAGATGCAATAATAAATGAAGTATCTTGTGCTTGCAAAAATGGCTTAATCACAATTTATGAAGCACATGGTTCTCATAGTAAAGGAGGGTATGAATAACTCCAGCAAGTTTCAGTAATGGTCTACTCCGATGGGTTAAAGATCTTGCATTTCCTCACAGCATTTGGTAAACTTCCTCTGACATAGCACAGACAGTGGGAAGAGCAGCAGCATCTTCTTTCGTGGCTGTCTCTGCTTTCCTCTTAGCTACTTTTTCCCTTCTAATTCTTCCCTTCTCGGTTTGACTTCTTTCTCTTCACTATTTCTCATCTCTCTCTCCTTTTCCTACAAGTGTCATTTTCATACATGCCCCTCTCCAGTCTGCCTTTCATCTGACAGCAGTGCTTCTGAGCTAAGCAGAGAGGAGATGCTGTAGATTTCACAATGGGGAAAAACAATTGTGTTTTGTAAGTTCTGGTATCTGGGAGACTGGAAGAAGAAAGGGTAGAAAAGTGTCCCCCTTTGGAATTCACATAATCCCTTTACTACTGCCTGTTATGAAGCAACAACTCTTCTGGCCCTTGATTATATGGTAGGAAATGTGACTGCGCCAAGAGGAAACTTGCCTTGCAGTGCGACTGACAGGCTGGGTCAGCGTTAGGCAATTCTGTTTCCACACATATCATTCTTAAAGCAATCTAAAAGAACTTTCTGTGGCCTGGCTTGTGCAGATTGCTTGGAGTTAAGAATTTTGGAAGATGATATGGTCCTGACATATACGTTGCATTTAGACTGGAACTCCTTCTTTCCCTAACAGTAAGAGTTGTGTGTCATCTTTGTTTGCTTTGGCATTGGCTCCATGTTATCGTGGTGTTGATCTGCTGCTCAATCTGGATAACCAGTGATGCTTTGTATTTTGTGTCACCAGCTTGAGGTTAACAGATGAACATTTTAATTAATACCACTATATTCACAGCATTACAAAACACTTGAATAAATCTGTCTCCTCAAGATGCACACTGTGTATTTGATACATACTTTCAAGATTTGTTTTGTTTTTGGAGTAAACAAGTTATACACACAGTTCCTATAACCTTGGCATGAAACCTCTTCATTGTGTTAAACATTTTAAACAATCATGGGAATGGAATTGTACCTAAGATACTGAATTTGCTTACAGGAAATTTTACAGGAGTTAGAGCTAGGCATTGTATTGTTTTAAATAAGACCCCTTTCCAGACAGCACCATGTGAGCTTTCTTCTCCACTAGGGAAGAGCTCTCACAGATGGGTTGTTGTCAATGGTGTTGTGTCATCTTACACTGAATATCTGGCTCCACAGCTTGCTGCATTTCTTCTAATGAGTTTTCTCTGCCAAAAAAAAAAAAAAAAGTTGAGCACCAAATTAGTTCTTTGGATTGGCAGTCAGAAGCCATCTAAGTTCATTGAAAAGGTGTGATCTTTGCCATTTACTTCTAATTCCACAGATATTCCATCGTTTTCTACTTTTCCTGAATATGGGTGTTGCACAGGTGGGAAAAAAGCTTGGGATGGGAGCAGAAAAAGGCAAAAGTTTCCCTGCTCTTTTTTTATTGTTTGCACCTATCTGTTTTTAAGCTATTGGGGCTATCTGGCAAAAAAGGGGCTCAGGTACAGCATTACAAAACTAAAAAGCACACAAAGTGCAGTTTCAGGTGTAAGTTGTGCAACTTTCTCAGGGTTGCTGGGCTCCTGGGAGAAGAACCGCTCAATTTGGGTTTGGTGTGCACATCATCGTTTTACCATCACGCTGGCAGGTAAGCAACCCCACGGAATGCAAATCAACAGCGTGTCTGCTCTTACCGCACCAGCCGGAGCCGTCTGCTTGGGATTCCCCCGCCTGTGAGGATGTAGCCGGTAAAAGACGGCCCTGGTTTCACGCAAGGGTTTATCGAACAGGAAGAGCCTGTTTCTGCCAGTCCCCTACCTCGCCAGGAACAGTTACCAGCTGCTGACTCATGCAAACCTCTGGCACTAATTAACCGCGGCTGCTGCCAGCGGGAGCAGGCAGAGGGGTGGGCTGGAGCCGGGGCTGCGATTGGTTTGGGGCTGAGGACGGAGGGTGGGATTTGGTGCTTCTGTGCTCCCCTTTACAACATCTGGAGAGGTTCTTCCTACCGGGTAGGAGCGCGGCAGCCTGGGAGGTTGGGGCTCTGGTTCGTAAGCAGGGGCTGCTTGGTATTCAGCATGTCTTTCATCCAGGTAGACAAGGACTCAGATTTTCCTCTCCAAAATCTCCCCTATGGGGTTTTCTCCACTAAGGAGGAGGTGAGTAACAGCATGTGTTGCACTTGGGCTGGTGTAATATTTCAGAGCTTATGAATAAGAGGAGAAATTCCCAGCAATCCTGGATAAGGAAGAGCTTTCCAGGCTGGGACACTGGCACAGGCTTCCTGATTTGACAGTGAAGCTGTAGCTGGCGCATTGTCTTTTTGCTTAATGTGGTTATTTTGGTGACAGCTTCCTTAAAATTGCACAAAAGAAATGGAAAATGTTCATACTTCCGAAGAGTACTTTGGCTAATACATCCTATAGTTTTTGTGTGGTTTTGACTTTTTTTTTTTTTTTTTGTGAAATCATTAAATCTGGTCTTTTCACATCACCATTTGCACTGATGTTTTTTTGAACTCAATTCCTCATTTTCTTCGTGACTGGGTGTAATCACACCTTTACCCTCAAGAAGATATATTAAATATCTAATTTATCTGCCATTAACTCTGTAGCATCCAGTCCCTTTTGCACAGTATGAACTGACATAAGGGAAAAATGAATTCTGTCCTGAAATAAATGTATTTTCAAGTGAGTGCTTTGTTCTGGTCTTTTAAGAGCCTGCTCTTCATCAGTTTGGCAGAGCTGGTTGCAGAAGCATTAAGCAGAGCACAAAGTGTGTGTGTCGTTTCTATCTCTTCAGCTGACCAGTTGTTGGGGTTTATTGGGTATATGTGTTGCAGCAATGCATTAAATGTGCTAAGGTCCGTAATTGCTATGCCCAACGGCTACAGCTTGAGCCAGCTTCAGGCCTTTTATTTAATCATTGCATAAGAAAACATGGTTCAGCCTTTTCCAAAGAAGGTGGCTCCCAGTTCCTATGTGCTGAGCCCAGTTAGGCCGACTGGTGACCCCAAACCTGCAGATGCCCAACCTGCCAGAGCCACCGAAATGTGCCCTGGACAAGAGTGCTGTCTGGGAAGGAAAAACTGGAGGATTGCTAACTGAAACTTTGTTATTATCTCCTGGTTGCTGCTGCCTCCACTTATCAATACCGGTTCAAAACAGAATTTAAACCCACAGATTGTGTTTTCTGATCTGGTATTTTCCCAAGATAAAAACGAGGTGGTTCGTTTAATCTCTTCCTAGATGCATGCGTTGTTATCTAACAAGTTTGGATTATTTTTCCACCTTCTTCAGTGGCTGTCTGCTGGAGAAAACATCTTTGCTAAGACCTTATTAAAAGGCAGGGTGAGGATTTATGGAAATTATTTGGGAAAATAATGTTTTAAAAGTGGCACAATGTTCCAATGATTTCAAGTTAAAGCAGTTGATGTCATTCCTGACTATCTCAGTTACAAATTAACCTGGCATGACCTTTAGAGTTTTCTGCAGGAATGTTTGCTGAATAAATACTTGTTATCACATTTGGAATCTTGTTCAGAAATTAAAGTTTAAAAAATAGGTTTAATAGCATGGATTTTCATCAATGATTTTTCCATTTTTTTAAGCAAGTTTTCATAATGACTGTAACCAGTTTGTCTCTATTTGCTTAAAGGCATGAATAATTGAAATTTGTCTTTGAACGCAGCAGCATTTCTATAATTTCTGTCCAGCTGTGGCAGAGCTGCAGTGTGACAGTCCGCGCTGCTCTGGCGCCGGCACTGCAGGCTCAGCACGCGCCCGGTGCGCGCCCTTCGAGGACTGCAGCAAATGAACGCGGTCTTTGTTTGTCAGAGTGCATCTGGCAGGCAAATGCATCCACGGCAATCTCCCATATGCACGGGAAGCTCTTCCGACGGTCAGGATCTACACCAGGGTTCGCGTTCAAGCGATGGGCTGCTGGCATGCTGTGAGGATGCTTTAGGCAGGGTAGCCTCGTTCGACCTGGTACAGGGATAACGTGGCTGAGCAAGATGCACTGCAGTGGAGCGCAGAGCACCCTTCTCATCTCAGGAGGAGCTGTAGTGTAGAAACGCCTATTTCTTTCTAATAATACGCATACAGGGATGAAATCAATCCTGCCCATCATGTGTCTATGCTGCAGTTCCCCACCTGGAGGAGAAATAACATCTTCTTACTTCACGACCTATTTTGAATACATGAACTCATTCTGAAATGCTTGTCATTAATGAGGAGTGGGCAAATAGTTCTGGAGCACTTTCTGGAAAGAAACCTCTTTGTTGTCCTCTCCTTCCCCCAGAAGGCCAGGATGAGGGGAATGTGCTCTCCCACCCCTGCAAGTCTGCGAGGAGTCCGCGATGATGCTCTGCCTCCAAGCCTTAGTATTTTTCATCAGCCAGCCTTTTCTGCTAGCTGTCAGTAGTAAATGGCTGTGACATGAGACCACTGTCCCTGATGGATTCAGCTCCTTGTGATCACTGCCTTCCTCCATGCCCTCTTTGGAGGATTTTTGTGTACAAGTGTAAACTCTTTCTCTTCCCCCTGCTCTCACTGCTTTGCAGCCTCGGCACAGGATTGGGGTAGCGATTGGAGACCAGATTTTGGATCTCAGTGTCATCAAGCACCTGTTCAATGGACCAGCTCTTGCCAAACACCAGCATGTCTTTGACCAGGTATTTATCACAGAGTCTGTTTGAATTTCTGCACGCGTTTTAGATATATTCATGAGAGTTGTTAGCAATAAGCGATGAGATGTAGACCAAGAACTGGAAATGTTGGCTTTTATTCAGCACTGAAGCTCTGTTGGTCCAGGTGTAACTGCTGAACAGCAGCATGATGAAGCAATGCCACCCAAGTTTTGGGTGACATGGAGGAGTGAAAGAAAAACATCCAAAATTAGCAAAACATTTCAGATCACCTTAAGGCCTTTTCCATGGGATTGGTTAGTACAGAGCAGAGCAGCACTAGCAGCTTTGCTTTTCAAACTTCGGCTTTGGATCCAAAGCAGAAACAGGAATCCAAGTTTCCAGGGTCCAGTGCTGGGGGGCACGTCTCCGTGGCAGAGCCCAAATCTGGGGCACCTCACAGGGAAGGTGGGCCAGTGCCATCGGTCATGCTCTGCTCAGAGGGAGAACTCATCGCTGTGGAGGCAGCCAGGGCAGCGGGGGCATCTAGGCCCGAAGGACATTTTTGCGAAGCGAAACGCAGTCTTTTACCTGCCTCCCCGCTTCTCTCTGTTGCCTGCCAGCCCACCCTCAACGCCTTCATGGGGCTGGGCCCTGCAGCATGGAGGGAAGCCCGGGCCCTGCTCCGGACGCTGCTGTCAGCCACCGAGCCAATGCTGAGGGACAACGCAGGCCTGCGGAAACGGTGAGCGAGCCCAGGGCCGGAGGTGGCCGCCCGCCACCTGAGCGTTCAGGCCTACTGAGAGCTTCCCGCTCCTCATTATGCCTCCAGTTAATCCTTTCACCACCTGCAGATCTGGGGCGTCAACCCCTGCTTGGGAATATGGAGATTCCACCCTTGGGTGTGCCCGGATCTGCTGCATCCCTATGGAGGGAAGAGCTGGGCTCCCGAGCCCGTGAGGACACCTGAGCTCCACACGCACCGTGTCAACAGCGGCCTCCACTCAGGAGGTGGCCGCAAGGTCTCCGGCCTGTGCCTCCCACCTGCCCAGCAGGGTCCTGCCTGCCCGGGCTGCAGCTCTTCTGTGGGGGGACAGCTGCCCCTCAGAAGCCATCTCACCACCAAAACCCAGCCTCCCTGTCCTGCTAGGTGGCACGTGTGCCAGGGAGATGTTGAACCTCTGCTTGCCACAGGGACCTTCCCTGCACGCCCCCAGAGCCACAAAACACAGCCTTGCCCCCTCCTTGCCGAGGAGGGCAGAGGACAGAGCGCGTTTTTGCGCACTGCAGCCTGCTCCTGTATCCACACCTTGCTTCCCGCGTGCACCGTGATGGGTGCTGCTTTCGGCCATAACCCTCTCAGTGGCAGCAGCCTGTGCAGTCTTAATTTTCCTGCATACCCTAAACTAGAAAGGAATCACTGCAAGGTTTTGCAAAATAAATCAAAGATGGAGGTGCTCGAGAGAAACGCGCTGTCCCTCATGTGCTTGTAAAGCACTTCAGGGGGAGAGCCTCAAATTTTCTGAGCCCTGAAGTCTTTGTCTTTTATTTCAGAGCATTTGTACCTCAGGCTTCTGCTACCATGCACCTGCCAGCAGACATCGGTAAGCCTCCTGGAGTCGCCGGCTGCTCAGCGCTGCCCTTTGCTCTTGCCCAGAGGAGCTGCTTTATTTCCAGATTGCTCAGACAGATCGTAGCCATGACAGGGAGTGGGCTTTATAGGAGCCAGAAGTAGATTATTGTATGTAATGAATGGTAGGTGCTGTCTGCGGCACAGGAAGATAAAAGCCTGGGAAGGCTCAATAGCAGCCAGAAAATTCCTGGTTGCAGTTTTCACTAAATCAGGGTTGTCTGGTGCCATGAAACTCTTGTCCTCAGATTTGCATCACCAAAGGCCTTTGTCATTAAAGGCAGGCCGGAAACACAAGTTTGATTTCAAGCATTTTCCCCATTTGTCATCAGAAAATAATCCAGATCTTGCAAAGTTTTGCAAGCCAGATACTCGGGCACAGCTTCATAAATGAGCACAAGTCCCCGCTGTCAGGCTGTTCCCTGCATCCCAGCCCACGTCAGGCCGCAGACTGTTTTGGAGTGAGAAGCATCTCCCTGATTTTGACAGAAATTTATATTTGAAGCAAAACCAACTTGACCAAAATCACTGGAGGGATGTGACCAGCCCAGGATCACGTGAACTTGCCCGTTCCCCAGCCAAGTGCTGCTCCCACTGGCCTTTCGGCTGTGGCAGGGCGCAGCACGGCTGTGGGACAGCCTGCCGTCAGCCGCAGGAACCGGGGCACCTTTCACCAGGAGTGATGCCTTCTGCAAAAAGTCCTGGGCTGAATATGCTGATACGTCCCTAACAGACAGCTTGGTGAAGAACTGCGGGCTCCTAGCCCCTGTGTGCGCTGCTAGTGAGAGCACAGCCCTGGCAACATCCCGTTCCAGCACCACGCAGCTACGCGTTATTTAGGTTTCCGCACTGCTTATGTGCAGCTCTGTCCTTGTGGGCGATTCCTGCTCGTCCTGAGAGCAAGCCCTGCCTGTATCCCCTGCTGGGGCTGCAAGATAGCACACCGAGGCTGCAGGATAACGCACCGAGGCTGCAAAATAAAGCACCGAGGCTGCAAACAAGGCCAGGCCGCCGAGCTGCTCGCGGCGGCGGCAGCAGAGGGCAGCAGCCGCCCGCCCGCCCCGCACCGGGCCCCTGGGTTTGCTTTCGCCGCCGGGGGCTTGAAACAAAAACTGAGCCGGTGTTTGTCGGATGCATCATTTGACAGCAGAACCGCGTTAATCAGCACCCTTACGCTATTAATCACAGCCCCGTATGATAATGTTAAAGGCTGCTGAATGGCTCTGCTTCGCTCTCTGCACCCCTTCCTGCTCTTCTCATCGCGTACCATGTGCTTTAGCCCCAGCGGGCGATGGGCTTTCCCAACGTTGATCCATATTTGGGGGTTTCTTTCCACGCAGGAGATTACACCGACTTCTACTCGTCACGACAACACGCCACTAACGTCGGGATCATGTTCAGGGGGAAGGAGAATGCGTTGATGCCCAACTGGTGGGTCGTGCGGGTGGTTCTCCGGAACACCCTTATTTTGTATGCTTATCTGTAGGTATATATATATTTTTAAAGGTCTGGGTAGTTTTTCAGCAAAATACTGATTTCAGTTCACAGTGGACAAGAAGCTGTGAACTTTGAGAGTGTGTCAAGAGCTCGAGAACAGAACCGAAATCCCCATTTCCCCAGCCTGCACTGGTGCAGCAGCTGCACCAATGGCAATGCACACCTCTGGTTCAAAGGCTGATTTACCTAAGAAATTGTGTTTTGCCCCAAGACAAGACACCAGGGTTTAAGCTCCAAGGAATTAGGTGGAGCCATGGCACAGGAGTGCATTAGCACAGCTACATGGCTGCGGGCCTGTAGTTTGTTCACGTCTTTGTCTCAGAGCAAGGAAGGTGCAATTGTTCGCCCATCCATGCAGAGCTCAGGCCTCACACCCCACACCCCGTGGTGCCTCTGCCCCGAGAAGCTGCTCTGGGTGGTGATGCTCCCCAAACTAACCTGCGCTCTGTGATGCTCTTTCCCAAGGCTGCACTTACCTGTTGGATATCACGGCCGTGCATCTTCCATCGTGGTGTCCGGGACGCCCATCCGGAGACCTGTGGGGCAAATGAGACCTGACAATGGTGAGTCCATGGTATTTAAATGTGGCTTCTTCTCCTTTTTTAACTTTTAGTTTTTTTTCCACATTGTACCGTGGTGGGGAGGAAAGGTCTGGGATATCCAGGCTGGGGTCAGGGCAGGGAGCAAAGGAAAGCCCAGAGCTAAATCGATCTTGTGTTTGCATGCCAGGCAGCATCGGCTGCTTTGTTTCTTCTGCATACTTTCATTGCCCTGTCTGCTTCCCTCTCATAAAATACTATTTTTTCTACCCACAGATCAGCCTCCGGTGTTTGGTGCTTGCAAGCGTCTGGATATTGAGTTAGAAATGGTAAGACAGGCTACCTTCCCTGCCACTTTAATAGAGAAACATTAAAAACAGGAAAGAAAAGGTAAATTTAACCACTTCCAAAATGAATGTCATAAGATCCAGTCATTCACTTCCTCTGATGAGTCTCTGTGTAGCAGGCGATGAAGATTTCTGAAATTTTCCTTTCTGACGACTGCAGGGTGTTTTAGTTCATTCAGTGCTTTGCTAATAGAGCTTTCAGGCTGGAAACAGCTTGTCTGGCCAGACCTGAGCAACCTGGAAGCACGCAGCATGGTCTTCATATCAGGCCCCACAGCCAGCTATCAGGCCAGCAGTTACCTTTGCCCTGCAGCCAGGTCCCTTTGATAGACTTGGGGATTTTGGAAGCCCAGACTGCCTGTGCCTTGAGTCCAGAGCAGAGGAAGCCAGGAATTCCTGCGAGTGCCATCCAAGCACCTCGTCCCAGCTAGAAAGAGAAAACCTGGGCTGTGGGTGTTGTAACAAAGCATCCTTAGAAGGCGTATTTTCTTGTGGCTTAGCCTGGTTCTGAAGGAGAGAGTTTTGTAGGACTGGTTGTAATTTATATGATCTATATCATTTTATATGGGTGCAAGGCAGGCACCCAGGTCGTGGTGGATGCTCAGTGGGGACAAGTCTCTACCCGCCTCCTCTCACCCTCTGCTGTGACAGGATCCTGCCGAGCTAAGCAACCCCTCTGGCAACTGCAATTCCCTGTCCTTCAGAAACTTAATCAACACATTGTTTTTCAACTTCAGGCATTCTTTGTAGGACCTGGAAACAAGTATGGGGAGCCAATCCCTATCAGCAGAGCCCACGAGCACATCTTTGGGATGGTCCTTATGAACGACTGGAGTGGTAACCAGTGCTGCAGGCATCTGTCTGGAGGGGGGTCACAGCATCACGGGAAACCCTAGATATGGATAAATGATGTATTTTAATAACAGATTCATGGGCATTGAAAACACTGGGAAAGGTTGAAAGGGATCAAAATGAAACACTACCTGCATTTCTTGGGATCTTTCTAAATCCATCTTTGATCTATCAGTAGAACCAGTGATTGCTGCCTAATGAAGATTTATTTACTTATGAAAGAGCTAATATCCATCTAGTTTCTTCTGGGCAGGGATGGAGCAGCCCTAAGGATGGTGGTTTCAACAGACGATTGATTTCAGTGTCAGGATTAGGGAAAGCATTTGGCAGTCACAAATCCCTCTGTCTGTTCAGAGATTTAAGCAGACAAAAGCATTGTTATTGAGGTGAAATTAGCCCTATGACTGGCACGGACCCCTGGCTGGGTGTCAAAGCACTAACTAAACCGGGGAGGAAAACATGGTTATCTGAGGATGGTCTGGCTTGTTTTAATTATTCCTGACTTTTCTTCCCAATCTAGCCAGTCTGAGAAATTTTGTTTGAGGGTCAGAAAGGGATGGATTTAAATCAGGATTTGGGCAAGATGGCTGGAAATGGGTGGTGATGACGTTTCCAAGTCCACACAGTTGGTTCTGTAGCTATGCTTTCACCAGCATGCAAGCTCCACAACTCTTAATGTGTTTAATGGCATTGCTTTCAATTTTCCCTTCCTAGCTCGTGACATCCAGAAATGGGAATATGTTCCTCTGGGCCCGTTCCTGAGCAAGAGCTTTGGCACAACCATCTCGCCTTGGGTTGTCACCATGGAAGCTCTCATGCCATTTGTGCTGCCCAACCCTGTCCAGGTTAGCAAGAGAAAGACTTGGAACTTTGAAGAGTTTACAAGCATTGTCCTGCTTCCAAAAACATGAAGAAAACTTGGGCTCTTTGAGTCCAAATGCTGATTGATGTCACTGGCACAGCCACATGGTGCCCTGACTGCCATCCTGCCTACTCGAGCAGGGCAGAAAAATCATCTCCTTCAAAACATCTTGAAAATAAACCGATCAGAGAGCTGCATGGTGGTGTTTGGTAGTGCTTAGCATCCAGGAAGCAGTAAAGAGAGAGTGGACTCATTCCAAAACACTTTGTTCAAGTGTTTCCGGTTGTCTGTGTTATGTAGACGTTTAATTAAAATGGAAAAGATAATGAAGTTCTTACAGAGAATTTGCCATCTTATCTGTGCAGGCACAGAACAAAGTTGTGCTAGCACAGTATTTGTTTTGGATTAACATTCATGCCATAGTGATGGAGGGGGCTTTTGGAGCCCAAGTGCAAAAAAGGGAATCTGATTCTGTGGATATCACATCTGCTGAGAAAGATCTTTAAAAACATGTGCATGAGAGCAAGAAAAGCAATAATCTGAACAGTAATAACGGTAAAGTAAATGGAGTGTGCAGCACAGCCTGCATAAACAAAAAGTCACTGGGACGGCTCATGGAATTTTTCCTTTCTGCTTGTTTAGACTGTCATGGCTTTTATATGTTTTTAGGACCCCAAGCCACTGCCCTACCTTCGGGATGAAGAACCCTACACTTTCGACATCAATCTCTTTGTTACCATTAAAGGTATGGCAATGCTGAGTAAGTTATAAAGCCGAAATTGCCAATTAAGGACTGCAGAACCCACCATGTACTTCAGACAATTTGCTCTCAGCTCTGTGGTCCTCCTTTTTGCCTCTGTCAGAGAAAGAAGAAAGCTCTTCATGCTCCCCGTTGGCCATGCAGCGATGCGCCAAGGAGGGAATGCTGCCCACCCAGGGCTTGCAGATGATCAGCTCGTGAGGAAGAGAGTCCCTGCGGGGGCTGCCTGCATGGGCAGGCACAAGCAGGGCATGGAAGGAGCAGATGTCCAGGACTGTCAGATGTAAGCCCAGCACAGCCCCCAGCTAATGGCCCTGCTGAGCAGGAGGGCCAGTTGTTGCTCTTATAGTAGAGCAGAGAATAGGAAATGGGTAGCTTGATGTTACCCTGGTGCCATCCACACGCTTGTTTTCTGTGAAATGCTGGCCTTCATAAGGGAATGGAAAATGTTATTGCTTCTTTGCTGCTAGGGATTGCAATGATAAAAGAAGTCATCCATCTGTAAAATGAAAAGACTCTAACATCATTCATCCAACACAAACGAGTTGTTTCCCCGTTTCTTATTTTTTATTTTCCGCAGGAGAAGGAATGAGCACGCCAACTACTATATGCAGATCCAATTTCAAGGTAAGACTTCGGTCTCTTCCATTTACTTGAAATCTTGCTGATGCCATCAGCTCCAGTTCAGTGCCCAAGCACTGAACAAGGGAGCAACTCTTTCTGCTGCTCAGCTTAGGATTCAGGCAAAGGCAATTGCCTCTTGCTGCGCCAAGGTGGGAAACAGCCTTGCAGTCGCAGCTGGTAATTTCCATACGGACACGGCTGCAAGCCGGGGTCTGCCCCGGGTGCTGTGCGGGCAGGGTGCTGGCTGTGGCAGTGCGGGCTGATGGGGGCATGGTAAGCCAGGGGGCGTGTGGACCAGCTGCAGCACTTCCCAGCCAATTTCGTATTCACATTTGGTTCTGTGCATCTACAGCAATTACCTTAATCAGTAAATCAGTAGTCGGCAAATCAGCAATTAGGAGATTTTTCTGTAAACCTGTTAAAATATTGGGCCTGACCATGGATCCTATGTTAGCAGTGCTGGCCTTAAAGAGGAAGAACAGGAAAAATGACATCTAACTGAAAGAGGAAAAATTTTAAGGGACTAAATTGCATGTTAAAGTCTGAGTTTTATATGCACATAACAGCTCCTGGTCACTTAGAAAGCAATCAACTAGGCCACAGTAACTATGCAGCACTAAGTAGCTGCGGATGTTACTTTTAGGCTGCCGAAGGTTCCTGATTAAATAAGGAAATTTCTTTAGGGACGGTCTGACCAGCACCATCCAGAGAATGCAATACCTTCTGCATAGGCATGGGAGAGGTTTGTCCTTCATTGCTTTAGCCTCCTCCTCCTTCCTGCAGCACATGTACTGGACCATGAAGCAGCAGCTGGCTCATCATTCGATCAATGGGTGCAACCTCAGGCCTGGAGACCTCCTGGCATCAGGAACGATCAGTGGACCCGTGAGTGTTCAAATACCGATAGCCACTGGTAACTGGTCAGTAGTCCAAAACTGACTGAGCAGGGCTTTGAATCAATCTATTTGGTTTGAGCAGCCGTGAAAATACCTCCAGTTCTTTCTCAGGCATTTTGGGCTAATGCTTTTGTAGCCCCAAAATCACACTGAGAAGTGTTTTTTAGTTGTTTGTTGTTGTTTTAATCTCCTGTGTTCCTTTCCCTAAGAACTGTTTTACTCTAGATGCAAATTAATTTCTGTGTTCAAGCATCTGCACAAGCCCATTTTTGCTCTGTGAAAGGCATTATTATTATTATTATTATTATTATTATTATTATTATTATTATTATTTCTGAAGATAATATAAAAGGTGCATGGCTATAACTTGTAGTTTCTCTAATACTACATATATGGACCTAACTTCACAAGCTATTATTCTGCTTGTACAGACAGTTGTTGCAATATCTGAGTAAGGTATTGGCACTTGCTGAAACATCAAATATAAACATTCTTCATGCTGTCTGAAAGACAGCTTCAGGGTAAGTGGTTTCCAAGCAGGGATACCTATACTTCCATTTTGAGCACTTCTGAAGTGCTTTCTTCTTCCTCTAACCCATTGCACTGCAGATTGACATTGAAGATGTACAAACCCTTGCCAGCTTTGCTCTTCTGAAGAACGAAATGTAAAATTAGACTGCGAAACATGGCTACATGAAAGCACTGGATTTGCAGGCGTGCCTTATATTTGTTTCCATTCTTTCTGTAGCAGGCTCAAGCTACTCTTAAGGGGTTTAGGACTATTTTAAACATATCAGATAAAGGCTGTAAAGCATGGCTGCTTACAGTGAGCAAGGTATTAACATGCAAAGGCAAGACAATAAGCCAGTGTATCAATGAATCAAATCAACAGCAGAACTCCATTCCATATTTTAATGTATTTGTGAATCTACTTCCAGCAGCAAGTAGCTTAACAGTGGGACGGGTACTAAAGAGCTGTTTATTTGTTGATAACTTTTGCTGCAGGAACCTGAGAGCTTTGGCTCCATGCTGGAGCTGTCTTGGAACGGGACAAAAGAAATTTCCCTTGGCAGTGGACAGTCTCGTAAATTCCTGCGGGATGGAGATGAAATCATTTTAACAGGTAATGGCCAGGCTCCTGCTCTTACAGCGTACCTAGGACATGTTTCCAGAGGTTGATGGCAGTGGCACAAGCACCTGGCAAGGACACAGGCTGTGCTGTACATGCCTGCCATGCAGCCCAAGCTGTTTCCATCCTACCTACCAGCAGGTAAAGGCAGGCAGATAGAAAATTTCCCTGTAATAAATGCTTTCTGGGTTAGTTTATTTGCTTTGCTGAGTGAATGATCTCACTATGCCTGTGTGTGAGTGCTAATGGGATGTTGGGGTAGGTTTGCCTTTATGGGTGAAAATGCCCTGGGACAAGCAGTAGCTGATGTATTGTTGCCACCACAGTCCGAGTTTACAAAGCTTGGCAAATCCTGAAAGTCATTTTGCAAATAATATTTCATTTGCAGCATATGCATATTCAATGAAATGTGCTGCAAATTAAATATGTGGGAAACAGCATGAAGCCTGCTAGGACAGCTGACCAGCTCCCCTCTGAAAAGGGCTGTGCTTGAGAGCTGTTTCATACTGGGCTGTGGTTTTAATTTTCATCTTGAGAAACTAAGGATTTTATGAATTAGAATTTAACATGGCGTTTTGTGATCCACATCGCACTCCTAGTTCTTTTTAATCCACAGTCCAGTGCAAAACAAATCCATTTTTCCTTTCCTCTCATCTTGTCAACCCTGTTATGGCTCTGGGGTGGCAAACAGTTGGCAAGAAGAGCCATGTGAAACTTTTAATTCAAAAGTCTTGCTACATCGCCTAATGAATTTTTAGAGAATAGCTGATGGGATTTTGTGCATCAGCAGCTCCCACTCTGAGACCCAGCCAGTAACACGCCTGGCTCTGAAGTGATGGGAAAACACAAATGTGATGCAGGCCGGAGAAAATGGGAGTGACTAATGTCTATGCAGTAACTTGAAGGATATGAAGGTGTGACGGAGTCCGTGTTCACAAGTCTTTGCCTGCTTAATCCAGCCCACACGGTAATAAGAATAGATGGGATTTGTCAATAGAGGCATTGGCATATGCTTACATCTCCCTTAATGCTGGTGTTTGCAAAAGCGTGGGCTGCTTTGTTTTCTTTCTGCACTACAAGGCATTTACTTCACACCTCTTACTACCTTCATTTAAACTTTTCCTGTCCTCAGGCAATGATCCAGATACCAATGCTAGGCCGCACCGTAGGGTGCAGTCGGCAAAAGCACAATAAGACTTAGCATGTGCTAACCAGCTGTGATTGCCTGATCTAGGTAGAGCCCAAGGTGCTTCACCTGGCTGTATCTCTGCCACAGAGGTGTTTAACCGGAGAAAACCCAACGTGGTAAAGCACAAGTGCGTGTAACAAAACACGACCCTGAAGTTAGGCAGGACTTTATGTTGAGTTATGTTGGAGCAGTGTTCGCGGCAGTGCTGAAATGGATGAGGTGACAAAATCCGGCAGCATGCATGTAGGTGCACATCACACCATCCCATCGGCCTCTGGAGACTCCGGCAGGATCAGCAGCACCTCCTCTCTGAGACAGCATGAGGAAAAAGGGGGTTTGCATACAGGAATGGCCGCCAGTCCTGTCCATCTGTTCATATATAAGCTACATATACATGCTGGTTGAATAGTTTTTTTGTTTGTTTGTTTGTTTGTTTTGTTTGTTTGTTTTTGTTTCTTTTTTAGGGTGAAACATCAGAGTTGTGTTGTCCTAAACTTTTGGAAGAGCGCTGCCCCACTGTCCTAGCTCTTTGGCTAGGGCTCAACCCCCTTGGCAGGGCTCGGTTAGCTCTGGTCACCCTCAGTTGACACAGGAGGTGATAGGAAGCATGAACACTGCAAACCAGCATGGGCTAAGTGACTGCCAGACACATGCTGTATTTAAATGTTTTTAGAAACTAGTCAAAATGCACAAAACTTTCCCACACAACTCCTTGCTGGAAAGCAGTCTTCTTGTGACGTAGTTATCACTCACCATGCATTTGAGTGGCGGTTATGAGCTATTCTCGTCCAAGACTTTCAGGAATTTTGCCAAAGCAGTCTAAAAATTCTCTCTTTTTTTTTTTTTTTTCAGAAACATTTTTAACAAAAAGCAAGAACGTTTCTGTGGAGAAAAATAAGTACAGCTCTATTCCAGTCTGCCAGTGATGGCTGTGTGAGCAGTTTCGGTGGTGCTGCATCCCCAGTGCAGCCCACCTGGCAGCCCTTGTACCAGCTTTGACTTTCTGTGAGGTGCTGCCAGCTTTGCAGAGGAGGGTTCTGAGAGAGCTGGAGATTGAGGTGTACTGGAGGGAGACGTGGATGGTGGAGCCAAGGAGTCCCCAGTACCTCTGACATACGTCAGCCTTCAAACAAGCCATTGTATTTTCATGCTGCAGTGTGTAGATCTGATGCTGCTCTCCATTGCCCTCCGGAGGTGCAGGTCTCTCTCAAGTAACTATGCCAGCAACGCTAAATTAGGGTACAGTTAGGTGTTATGAATGTCCCTTTGGAGTTCCATGCTGACATCCTTATCTGCAATGAGCATCTTGCAGTTTGGGAGCTGCTGGCACATGGTGTCCAGCTGAGGGACAATGGGACTGGACTGTGACCCATGTTGTCCTCCATGCCCAGAACAAGCTGCCTTACTTAGAGCAATAGTTTGAATCCTGAATGTCTTTTGGTACAATGGCATCGCTGCTAACCTGAGTGAAGGCACCACTGCCCCAGGAGGACAGTCTCGTGTCAAGCTGCCTGCTGTGCTGTTTCAGACCCAAACCAGTTTGTGGTGATGGGGGCATCACACCATTCACGAGAGCCATGAGCTGCTGGGACTGCCTGCTGGGACAGCTTGGGACGTGCTCCCGTTTAGTGATGTATGGCACATCCAGCGCCTTAGGGCACTCCTGAGGCAGGGCTGGTGCTATGCATCCTCTCCCCAGGCAGTGCCAGTAGCTCTTGCCAAGTGCCCAGCCCATAATTCCTAGTCTCCCATTTCAGCTCTGTGGTTTTGCTCACTTTCATCTCTTCTCCCCTCGTGGGAACTATTTTGGAGCCCTACCACAGAAAATGAGAGAAATACGCCATTCCCAAGAAGTGCATCTTGGGGAGGGAGCACTGAAAGCAACGGCTTGCTGACGGCGTGCTGCAGCTCAAACCTCGCTGCAGCTCCTTGGCACGCTGCTCCGGCCAACGCTGCCGGCAGCACAGAGCTCGCTTTGTGAAATGTGCCGCTCCTTGGTGCTGCTCTAAATCACAGCTGACAGCAGGGATAACTAAACTGGACTGAAATAATAAGCCAGCGCTCAAAGGGAAGCTGGCAATGAAGCCTGATGAGAGAAATGGAAAGTGAGCTGAGCCTCAGAGCAAGCGACTGACTCCAGTACTGCTGAGGACTGAGGATGGCCCAGCAGATACTGGGAGGCTGTCTGCAGGCCGGCTGTTACACAGGCATTTATGGACACTGCTGCCCTCGGGAAAACTTCATCTCAGCCTGGCCGTGACAGCTGTGCTGGTGGGCTGGTGCTGGCAGGGTCTGTCCTGCTGCAGCCTGAGCCCACCCCATCCTCCTCTTCCTCCCCTGGCCCTCCCGTGGTAGGGATTGGGGGTTAAAGTCTGTTCTGTTCACATCCCTCTCAGCTTCTCAAAGGCAGCTGGTTTTTATCACACGCAGGGCAGATGATGTGTTCCATTATTTTAGGAAAACCCACCTCTAACTATGAAATCAGCACAGCATATGCCACTTGTGTCCTTCCTTTGATCAGCCGTTGCTCGCGGAGAGCTGCAGTAGGTCTCCTCAGCTGTTCCTTCCCAGAATAATCTTCCCAGATGGGCCAGGAGCCCCTCGCTGTGTCCCTTCCTCTCCCTCCCCTGCAGCTGTGCTGTGGGTGCTGGTTTGGAGCAGCTCAGCTGGACCGTGGCAGCGAGGGCTGCAGTGGCACCTGTGTCACCGTGTCACCTCTCCCATCGGTCTGCACCGTCCTGCGGTAGGACGTGTTGTCACAGACCGGTAGCTTCAGCAGCAGCCAGCAGACTTCCAGTGGCTGTCTGTACAATAGAGGATAATCAGATATTTTGAGTTAGATGCTGAATTTCTCATGGAACCATGCTACTTAATTTAGGTCCTCAAGTTTGTGGGCTTTTAATGATCATCTGTCTGTCTATAAGCACCCTGATGGCCCAAGAGTAGTCCTAATGCTGCAGAGAGAGAATCCAGGTTTACTTTAGTAATTGCAAGGCTGGACCAGCCAGCAAATCTGCTTAGATCGATGGTGCTGCAGGTTGGGTTTGAAAACAGGAATATTGCACATGTTTATTCTTTGATCAGATTCACTGAACTTGCATATTGCTGTGTTTCACATTTTGTGCTTTCCTTTTTTTTTTTTAATATTCCTGGCCTGTTTGAACTAATTTTTTTCCCCCATTGCATTTCTGAAAGTTTTTATTTATCAGTTAGACTTTAAGACTACTGTACTCTTAACCCCCTCACACACACTGTTAAATGTAGCAGCGTCTAAATCAGAAATTGTCCCTTTCATAGCCCCACTCTGAGGAGTGACAGGTGCTAAAGAAAGGTCAGGTCCAGACTCTCCTTTACAAGGCTTCTCCTGATGTCTAACAGGCAGGACAAAACCACAAAGCCTCATCATGCTCAGAAGCTGGGATACCACTTTTAAAATGTGTGTGTACTTGTGCATCTCAAAAGTCATGGAAATATCCTTGCCATAGGATACCCCCATCACGATATCTTGACATGCCCAGGGTCCTGGCACATCCACCTCAAATATCCATGTGAGGATACTTCCACTCATTTTTGGCTTCTTCATGTCTTTATTCACTTTTATTCATGGTAAAACCCTGCTGTCCTCACAGCACAACCTGTTCCTTCTTTTCTGGCCCCAGGTTACTGCCAGGGCAGCAGCTACCGCGTGGGGTTCGGCCAGTGCTCAGGAAAAATCCTTCCGGCCATGTCAGACCCGTGATGACTGCAGCAAGGTGATGCCCGAGGAGGAGGAGGAAGAGAAGGAGGAGGAAGACCTCTCCCCCCGCCTCTGATAGACATGCTACTTTACTCAGGTTTATTACTTTTATATGAGTGATTGGAATCATACTATTTTTAATTATCAATAAATATCTTTAAGATGAATGTGGCTCTCTGGTGTGATAAGGCAAGGTTTTCAATGCTAGTTTAAAATTCGTGGAATGAGAATAGGGTGATTTAAATAGAAAGTGAGATTTTTATCTCTTCTGTATTAATATTTTTATCGCAGCTATAAAAAGGTCTTCAAGTAAACTTAAATATTCAGAGCACTGGGTTGATGGTACCAGCAGAGACTGCATGCTGACGTCTTCTGGAGGTAAATCCCTGAAGGCGAGTTTCAGATGGAGGCTAAAAACTTGTGAACCGTTCTGAGTAAAAGAGCTACAGGAGTATGCCCTAAACTAACGCGTAACAAAGCAATTTGCACCTGGGCTAATCATTGCAACTGAAAGCAACAGGAAAGCAAGACAACAAGGCACTAAACAAACCACCTTTTAAACAGAGTGAAAACAGAAGCTGTGCTGCACCAAAAGCTGTGCACCAGCTTCCCCAGCATCAGGGAGGGAGGCAGCATCAGCTTGGTGCCTGGAACGGTCCCCGGGTGCTCAGTGGTGGCAGTCCCACCTTGTCACCCAGCGGTGTCGCGATGAGAGGGTGTGGAAGAGGCAGCCCCCTCCCTCGTGCCGTGGCAGCTCCTTGCAGCGGGCGGTAAACAAAGCCACATGGCGCTTTTCTCCAGTGTAAAGGTCATCTGCCACGTCCTGCTGGCCTACAAATCAATTTAGCTCCGTGGCCGAGTGCCAAACCACATCAATTAGAGGATATTACTGACTGACGGAGCTCGGGAGACCGGATAATGAACTCTGGTACGGCGCATGGGAAACTCACTATTTGCTTGGTCCTCAAAGTGAAGGGGCTGATGAGGCTGCTGGTTTCATGCAGGGACAATGGGATGAGCTGTTTTCCATGGCTGCCCAATTGCTCCTACTGAGGTCTGGGGGTAATCTGGGGCGACGTGCCCCCCAGCATCACCACCTGTCCCAGGGCTGCAGCTGCATCCCAAGAACCAGGAGCCCCTTGTGCTGGGGTTGGTGGGCAGCGGCAGCGTTGGCTATAACATCTTTTTGAGTTTAAAAGTCTCATTTGTGGAGCTTGCTGTAGGAGAGGGTCTGGGCCCATCCACCTCAAAGCCTGGGCAATTTGGCATTGGGCCAGGCTGGTATTTGATGTCCTCCTGGGGGAGCAGCCAGTGCTCATCAGGAATGTGACCCCTTGGCCAGGCAGGAGACANGGGGAGGACGACGGACATGTTCACTGAAATGGGCTCTCTTCCAGGCAGCCTCAGTGTGCAATAATAATAGTCCCTTCCAAGCATGATACTGGGAGGATCATCCCTTAGTCTATTTAAATTTTTAGCCTAAGACATTCCACTGTTACCAGAAGGGACGACCTGGCCAGGAAAACAGTTACTCCTTGTTTATCAAGAAAAAGTAGCTTTTTCTTCCGTCTCTTGTGGATTGAACTAACAGACAGATACTTATTTTAATGTACTCTGACTCTGTTGTCAATTGGTAGAATGGTTTGTGCTCTCTTTTGACCTTAAAGGACAACCACAAGTTGACACCTTCCCTCTTGGATTTAGAAATAGCTCATGCAGCCCTTGATGCTAAAGCTCTGGCAGCCCCCCATTGTGGCTTTGTCACGATGCCACAGTCCCACAGAAGCATGGAGGGGGTTTGGAGTGCTGAAAGGAAGGCTGCTTTTCTGAAAAGCCTGGAAAAAAATCTCTATTGACAAGAGCTGATGGAGGTGTCAGGCCAATATGCTGTTATTCATGGGTTTTGACCTTGATGCAAGAGATTTTGCAGCCAGGAAAGACTGCAGCATCAATGCTTTCTGGGTACAGAAAAGCTTATTAGAAACCATTAAATCCATCGTGCAAAGCCAGTGTGGCCACGCTTTACATCCCAGGAGCCGCAAACCCCAGTCCCTGGCCAAACACCTCTGCACCATGGCGGGGACAGGCAGGAGGTGTAAGGGTCCCCCCAGTCCTCCAGGTGACAGAGCTGAGCTTCTCAACCTGAGTAAATCTGAGAAATCCCAGGTTTCCAGAAATTGTGTTTTTTTGCACAGGAGCTCAGCTCTCCAAGCAGCTTTTGGAGGTGGGCTGGAGGAAGTTCTGGGAAACACCCAGGTGCTCCAGGCACCTGCTGGTTACTCGACCTCCTTTGGGGCAGCTGTGTCCAATTTGCAGGCTTGGCCTTTAAAAACTGAAGGTGCAGGAGCTATTGCTTTCTTCTGGGGGAAGGCAGCTGCAGGGACAGGGAGGAAGCTGAGCAGGGACAGGGACATGAGGCTCTGGGAGCAGGAGGGTGCTTCAGCTTGGAGGCTCTTGGTTAAGCATGCAGACCTGGTGCTGAGAAGAGTTTATTTTTTAAAGGGCAGTTTTAAATGGCTTGATCCTCTCCACAGAAACCTTCCTCTGTGCTTCTGGAAGCTTTTGCTGCAATTAGATTTGAGCATGGCTCTCTTTGCTTCTGGAGTTTATTGCTTTTAATTCAATGTGAGTCTGCTTTCATTAGTTTTTTTGTATACTGGCAAGAACAATGAAAGAAAAAAAAATTCAAAGCTCTTCTTCCTCTGCCTTGTCCCAGCACCAGGTTTGTGACCTGGCTGTAGAAGAAATTCCTCCCTGGCTCCTCAGAGGCCTGGAGGAGAAGTAAAACCCATCCAGGAGGCCTCGCTTGGAGTCGTGCAGCATTGTGTGGGAAGAGAGATGCTGCTTCCCCAGGCAGAGGAGCAGGAAAAGCATGTCTGACGGAAACCTCAGCTTCGGTGCCTGCCTGGAGCTCCCTCGGCACTGCAGGTCTGTCACGCTCGCAGGAGGTTGGTGGCTCCCCACAGTGACCCTGGGCATGAGTAGCGGGGAGATGTGGGGTGGAAGGTCTTGGTGGGGATGTGGGGCGGCCTCTGTGTCGTGCTGCCTCATAACGGGGTGACCGCAGGCACGGTGGATCGTGCTGCTGTATGACAATCCACCTGGCTTTATTTTGCTGTTAGGAAAACTAAGGGCAACTTCTGGTCGATACTGTTTAAGATGCGTTTTTTTTCTAGATCAAAGCATCATCTGGTTGGTGTGTAATGAAAGAGCTGGGTGTAATTTGTAATAGCACTGTTGGTATAATTGAGTGTCAAAAGAAAAGAACAGAATAAAACACTAAAGCATAGTTCAGAATTTAAATGAAACAATGGATTTTTGCTGTGAAATACTGACCTTCTTCAGAAATATTTTCTGCAGAGATTCTAATTAGAAATTGATGTAATATCACGAGGAAAAAAAAATCAGTTTTGATGAAAGCGGTCAGGTCAGTGATATTCATAATTCCTTCATTAACCAGGTAGTAATTATGCAAAGTTTAATACTTTTTCAGTGGCCATTCCAGGGTCAAGGTAGTGACTTTGTTAAAACGGACACTGCTGGCAGGTGATACTCGCATTGGTTTTGGCTTTAAGCAGGGAGATGGAAAGCCATTTCTCAGGCTTGATTGCCACATCTGTTCAGGATGCCCACACAGTCACTGCTTAGTGAGAAAGAGGGAGAACATTTCTGGAACCTTAAAATTGATTTAAAGCTTTGGAAGTACACGAAGAACATGCTGAAGGACTGGCCCCGTGCTGCCCCACACAAATCCGCTATGAGATTGGTCTGCAGCAGTAGAGTGGCTGCTGCTTGAGAAATCCATTTAGTTTTAAATATAAAGTATATTTTAAAACTTCTATTTCCTTATGGATTCAGCATGCTTAATGCAATTTTAATGCATTTTGACTGATTTCTGATTTTTCTCTGGGAGCTACCTGGCCGGGTCCCGGTACTAAACGTGGAGCTTTGTAACTGGGTGTATCGTTCAACATTTCCTAGTGCTGTTGTGAGCTGACTGAGTTGAACCCTGAGAATAAATGCATCTAGGAGTTTTAAACTGTGTATTGTTTTAAAAATGCATGTGTGATCAGTGTTTTTCTTCTGGTTAGCAAAAAACAGTACTGGCCCGAGGGTATTAACTATTTTTAATGAAAACAGTCTTTTTTTTTTTTTTTAAAGTGCAAATGCAAAATAATGTTGATTGCCATCAAGAATTCCCATGGCTGCATTAAGACATGGTTAAAATTGGGGATTTAATATCGTTTTATTAAAATCAATTCACCTGAGATGTAAAACTACAAGACAGCTAAGACAAGCGGCTTGAAGGCTGGCAAATCTGGGTTGAGAGGGTCAGACAGAGATGGGGAGGCAGGGGAGAAGAGGAATTTGAGTTGCCCAGCCTGCGTTAGGCAGGACTTTCACACCATGTGCAGCTCAGCTGAAGCCGTTGCAATGGTGCTGCTGGTGCAGATCCAGCCCAAATGTGCTGATGGGGACTGGGTGCAAGATGCCGGTAATGCAAGGGGCCAGCATCAGTCTGGCTCCATGCAAGTTTAATTTGTGGCTGTCTTGAAAAGTCACTGCCTTCATCTCTCGCATGCTCCCTCTGTTGTCTGGGGGCACTGGCAATGGCTGACAAAGTGAGCCCGGTAAATAGGCAGGGTCAGCTCTGCTCACCCTCCTTGGGTGTGCTGTGGAGGCTGCTGGAGTCTGAGCGCAGCATTTTCTCCCTCCAAGTCCCATGTTGACCTGGCTTCTGAGCTCCACCAATGCGGGCTGAAGTTGGCTCCGAGACCTGCGATGTCCCAGTGAGCTGGGGGCACCTTTGGATGACGTGGGCTGCAGCGGCACCACTTGTGTGGTTCTTGGCTGGCATCGGTCCTTGTTCCTTTCAGAAAAAGCTTTATTATGCTCGCAGTTCTGCAGGGTGCCTGCCCAAACTCAGCCACTGCTGGCTTCTGTTCAGGTCTGATCTTTTATTAGCCCCAGTAGCTGCTCTGAAAGCAGCATGGAGACTCCAGCCTCCGCTTCTGACTAGGACATGGTTAACGATTTATCAGTGGGTTTTTGTCTCTGCGGTAAACTGGGTTGCAGGCAGAAAGGTCCTTCTGCCAGAGGACTTGCTGCAAGGATGAGCAGATATGTAAAGTGCCCAGCTCTCAGGCAGCCGAGTCTTTTTACAAATGAGAGAAATTGCAATTTGCCTCCCCATCTTTCTCAGGAGGAGTTCCCTGGGTGCTCTTCACTCAGCGCGTCCCATGTTCCATGGCTTCTTCAAAGAAACCCCACAGATTCCCCATGCTCTCCGTGCAGGAGATCCTGGCAACTAGCAGTGAGCCACAACAGACACAAAGGCTTTCCATGTTGAAGCTGTTTATTGCATTAGGTAAATACATTTGCAGTGAGTTTGCGTTATTTCCTCTGAGTGCAACTGCTGGTAGTATGACATAATGATTAAAAATAACAAAACTAGCAGAGGCACTTGTTACATGCAGCTGTATTTGCTACCAAGCCCAGTGATGCAGCCCCTACCAATACAAAACTTCCCCTGGCCAGGAACGCAGCTTTGCCAACCAGGCTCTCGGGCTCGGCGTTGGCAGGAGCTGGAGTAACAAACATGCCTTGGGTGGGCAAGTCCCAGGTCGAGTGCAAGCAGGATAAAACTTCTGCTTTCAGCATGATGGTTGGTATTGCTCTTAGAGTGCTGAGGTTGTGTGTTTGTAACCATTGGTGGCAGGTGGAAATTAGAATACATTGACATTATCTTTATAAAAACAATCCCATTGGTGTTTAGGTAGTCATGCGAAAAGGCTGGATGCAGAGTAGACCATTTTGTAAACAGATGGACTTGATAGGTTATATCAGAAAGACATTGCCTTGTTTGAAAATTGAGTAACCCAGAGGGATCCTTCCTTTAAAATTTATTGGAAAAAAAAAATCTTAAAGTGATTTGTGTAGCTGGACAGGGGGGAAAAAAAGAAATGGCAAATATTTTTGTGAAACAAACTTGTTAATTTGCTTCCCCAGCATTTGTAACTGTTTGTTCTTCTACAGGCTTCATTCCTGCAAGGGCCGTGCGTTACTGTCCCTGCCCAGCCAAGGACACTGTGTGGCTGACCCTTGTCCCTGGGTAATTGGCAGCCTGCTCGGGGGCTTAAACTTAAGCATGTGTGTAAGTCCTTAGCTGAACGGGGACTTACTGGTGATGCACAGCAAAGCCAAAGCATGCAGATACTTCTGGAGAGTGTTGGCATCAGGAGTGGTGACAAGCACTGTTCTTGCTCTATCAGCTGTGAATGCAGCCAGGTAACCTGAAAACTGAAAGTCTCTCTAGCCTGGAAATAGATTTATTTTATTTGTTGTTTTGTTTATTCTGTAGCCCCACTAGTACCAAAGTGGGATATAAGCCTTAGTGACAAAAATGGATTCTAAACTTTAGCCCAGGGGACAGAAACAATTTTCTTTGAACTAGAGCATCAGTTCCTATCCTATGGATAGGCACACTCATGAATAAGAGACCAGCATATGTACTCAAAGTATGGTGAACATTAACATTCACACTTGTGAAAATCCTCAGTTACTGGTGGTTAATTGGCTAGCAGAAACTGAGGCTAAATAACAGCCTGATGAGCAATCTGCAGTGGGTGGTGGAAGCAGTGCAGGTCTCTTGGTAGACAATAGGAGGATTAAAGGTGATCCTCAAATCTCCTGCCTCCTGAATGGGGTCTCCTACAATAGAGATTAACAAAAATTGTGCAGTTAAGCCTAGTGCAAAAGGTGCATGCAAAATTTTCCATATGCCTCACCACCTGTAATCATTGCTGGGCACCTTACCTCCAGTGTCCTCAGAAATCAGTGGAATAGGCAATAAAGCCAGGTGCCATCGGCATGACTTGGGACATTCCAATCTTAATGAGAATGAATGGAGGTCTGGGCAAGTTTTATGCCTGGGGAGAACTTCCCTTGCTGTATACTGAGATTCAGACCTTCCCCTTTAGTTTCACAAGGGAGAGCTGTAAATCAACACCTTATTTTCATGTCCCTGTCTAAGGCTCTCCAAGTGCTTTTTGTGCTGGTATGATACAGACAGTAATTTGTCTCATGCTTCTATTATTGTATCAATTTTACAGATGAGTAGACTGAGGCACAGAAAGACTTGACTTGTATTCTGTGATTCTGTATGCTGGTCAAACAAGTTTGTCAGAGCTGAGAATAGTAACCCACAAAGTTTACATCCTGATTCTTTGTGCCAGCTTTTGTTTCCACCTTTCTCATCCACTGTACCTTGTCTTATGGCAAGAATCTAGAAGTCAGCTAGGATGGTAAAGAGAAGTGAAGTGATCTTCTTGCAGATTTGTACTTTCAGGTCTTGTCTACTCAGACACTTGCTGTAGTTGCAGCACCCGCTCCTTATTGCTTCAGCAACTCTTTGCAATCCCTTAGGCCAAATGTGTAGTCACTAAAGGTGGCTGTGGACAAACCTTAGAACCTGGGAAATATGGGACATGGGAATCCCTTTATCACCACTCTTCAAAAGATAAATAATAAATTTCCAAAGCTCTCTTGTTTGTTTATGCCTTCTTTCATAATGGCTTTCATAATGAAGTGAGAGAAGGAAATGTACAGGTAATCATCCTACAAATCTGTGGAAGAATTCTTCTTTTAAAGGTGCTGAATTTGTTCGAGGTAGAATGCATATTATTGTATGCTACTGTAAATGTTATGCTAAAGAATCTGACAAAGCTAGGAACAAAGTCTTTGCTTATTGTCTTTAATCTCCTCGTGTGTGATCCACTGAATTGTGCCTGAAAGGAAAGATTGATGAATTTTCATGTGGAATCGCTCTTTGAAAATCGTAACAGGTTCTATGTAGTTGAAGCCAGCGGTGTCCAAGTTCTGCTCCATGAACTTCTGGTGGCTATTAAGCTCATTGCAAGTGAACTGGCACATCTGGTTAATCCATGGACCTGTGGAAGATGACAAAATATCTAGTGCTTTCCATGAGTAGGATAGAGTAAGGTGATGCTGCAGAGTCAACCATAGTCCATGACCCCTTTGGGAACTGTAGTTTGAGTGCTTCTGTATCCTGATAACTGGAAATATGACTGCAGTGTGGTAGGGAGCATATGTGCACAACCAAGTTAGTCAAGAATAAATCTGCTCATAGCACCCTCCTTAGCCATGGTGCTTTAGTGCTTCCACTCAATGATGCTCTGGGATACAAAATTGCAGAACTTGACTATTTTTCAAAACACAAATATGACTCAGGAAGTTATTTGAAGCAATCTTACATTCGGGGAAGATAAAACATTCCTGTTGCTTTTCCAAATTCCAATTTCTGAACAAAGCGCTGAATTTGTGGGAGATATTGAGGGGGCAAACTGCTACAGCAGGAGCTTTATTAGGAAAACTCTGGAGAATCTTGTGCTACTTGAGTTACAATGATAACTGTTTTCATTAAAATGAGGGTTGCTGCATAGTATTAACTGTGCTGCCAGAATGGCTTGCTGATATCCTGATCTGTTGAGCAAGATCATTTGAACTATGTGCTCTTAAAGATATTGCTGTTGCCCTGCATGTCTGAAAATGGCTATTTGTTTGCCTTCCTGGTAGGAAAAGGCCTCCTAGATTGCAGCATTTTATGGCTCTGTCTAGCGAAGTCTGGTCAGTCATCTAGATGCTGCTCCTCCCATGTAGATGTAGGGATGGCACTGTAAGGGTCCATGATGACTTTTGCACAGCGAATTATCATCACAATTAAGAAAAGGCAGAGGAAGACGAAACATGCTAATGTCAGTCCCTTGTCCACATCAACATACACAGGTTCTGGGGTTGGTCCCTCCATTGCTTTTGCCGCTCCTCATCTGGGTTTATATTTACTGCTAACATCATCAACCACCTGCAAAACAAACAGTGTTAGACACTAGTGACTGCTGCCCAGAGCATGGGGAAACTCAGGTACAACTGGAAACAGAAAATCTAGGATGTATTCTTGGAGGGAAATAAACCTGCTGGAAATGTCATACTTGGGTAACAGAGAGCGGTGAGCAGGAGAGCCCTAATCTCCATCTTCTTCATTTAGCCCACGAACATTTCTTGCTAAAATGTTAGACAATAGAAACAGATCTTAACAAAAAAGAGAAACAGTGGTGGGTGAACACTATCCACTTGAAATATCATCTCTTAAGAGGTCCAGACACTGTTCTTGTCTCAGCACTTCCAGTCATAAAAATATTTCCTCTGTTAATGTGAAAGACCAGACAAATGGCAGAGCAGACTGTTTCTATCCTGATTTTTTTCCTCTGTCCAAACATTCCCTGTCTCACTGGCACAAAGCAAAGTGAAAATTATGCATACTTATTTTCCATAACATTTAATCTCTGCTACTTGTAGGTTTTTTAGGCAATAGATTATTTTTAGGAGCAATATCCTTTTAAGTGTGTGTTTTATCACCCAGAGAGGTATGGGTGATTATGCGATTCCTACATCGATTATTTTATATAATGCAGATGTGTGCATTGCTGAAGGTCTCTTCTGACCTCATCTGAATCCATAAGCTAAATCTCTTCAGCAGTGATTGGCTCCCTTTGCAGGTATGCTACTGGATAGTGTGTTAGCTGGTACCCCAGATTGCTTCAGTATGATGATGCTGAAGGAGAGGAACTGACCCGACTCCCAGAATGAGTCACTGCCCAGGGATGGGGGAAATGCTTCCTGACATCCACCCTTAGTCAAGGTGAGAGGTAGAAGCACTGAGGGTTTCTACTGTAAGAGTAAGAACATGGAATGCCTCTTTAAAACAAATCAACATGTCTTTCACATGAAAGGCAATAACCGATCTGAGAACCAATCTGTGTTTCATTTGGAGAAGACAGATGGGAAAGAGAAGATATTAAACCACAGGGACAATTAGGTGGAACTTGGGTATCAAATGGTGCAGTTGTTCTCTATACCTGCATTAATGCAGTGAGGAAATCCCAGGCACAGGCTTTGTCTGCACAGCCAAGTTTGCCCAGTTCCATTTCCAGGGAGCAGATGCTGCTGGCAGGGCTATTTCAGCAGCAGTTCACGTCTGGCTGCAGCATTGTGTTCTTGCAGCATCTTGCTCTGCCAGCTGTGGGTGGGTATCCCAGTGGCTACTGAATTCTTATGCCCTGAGAATTTTTCCCAGGGTGAACTGAGGACCTCTTGTTTAAAATAAGTCACAGTACCTGCTCTCATAATTTACTCCCTTTCAAGTTGTTTTCCAGTCTCACCAACTCCTGGACCCTACAAGACAAGTATAAATCAGCTGGGCACTCTAGTCTATTTTAAGCACAAGGATAGCTGATTTCTATTTCCTGGAAACACAAATTACTGCAACAGACAGTCCTGCAGCAGGGAGTTGAAAAAGAAGCTGAGACAAAGCAAATGAAACCAACCAGATATGGTGTGCATTTACCAGTCAGATCCTTAGGATAGACCAACAAGTTTAGGCTTACCCCACTCCTCAGTGATTTCTTTGTAAGATTTGTAATGCTCACCTGGCCTGGCTAGAGGGCTTTAATACTCTAATAATAGAGAAGACTATTACTGCTGTTTCCAGAATGAGTTGCCCTGAGAGCAGATCCTGCTGCTGCTCCAGAAGACTCTGCAACCCAAATTGCTATGGGTTGAAATCTACCGCAGGAGTCACTATTGCTGGATATTACCAGATAGACAGTATTGTGATTCTAGGCTGTGTATGAGGAAGAGCGGATGTGGTGGTTTTACCCTGCTGGGCAGCTGAACTCCACCACAACTGCTCTCTCACTCCCCCTCCTCAAAGGAAGAGGGGGAGAAAAAAAAAACTCACAGATTGAGATAAGGATAGTTTAATTAGAGAAGAGGAGGAAAAAAAAACAAATATATATATTTATATATGTGTGTATATATATATATATATATATACACACATACAAGCAAAGCCTGTGCGCAAGCACAGAGGAAAAGAGAAAACAAGTGATTCTCCCACCAACGAGCGATGCCTGGCCA
>VXAA01004598.1:2509764-2555063 GCA_013399115.1 Anseranas semipalmata | reverse complement strand
GCACTGCTCGGCAGTAGCCAAAACATTGGTGTGATACCAGCGCTGTTCTAGCTACAAGGGCTGCTGCAGGGAAAGTTAACTCTATCCCGGCCAGACCCAGTACAGCGGATTCAAGGAACTGGAATAAAAGTTTGGCAGCTTTTAACTCAGACTTGGGGGTTTGAAGGGATTTTGATCACTGTCTGGGTAAAGGCTTCATAGTGTCCATCGGAGTCCCCAGTGCTGAGAAAATAGCATTGTGGATTTGATGTTGGAAAAAAAAAAAACAATTTTGCAGAGGTTTTTATACATACGTTGCTAGCCAAGAGGTCTTCCATTAAACTTAACGCTTACTTTGAGTGAGAGTCAAGACTTTGTCAGCAAGGCTAAGTATTAAGTGTGGACACTTTTTTTGTGGAGCAGAAGAAAAAAATTGTTGTCAAAACTACTAATGTAGCCTTGTCCTTAGCACTCTTGTGAAGGTCCCACAGGTATGGATTTGATTTTTCCCTCCTGACTTTCTGGCTGTTGTACCACGTGCTGTTATTTCACGCTAAGTTAACTAGTGCAGAATACCGGAACTACCTGTAAATTTCCATCAGTACTGATCTTCGAAATCTTGTATTTTCAATTAAATGTACCTTCTGTTAAAATATGAATAATTTACTTAGCATTTTAAGATTTCATGGGGAGATCCAACCCCTTGAATATCTTTTCAAGTGGCATCACACAATCTCATGGGAGATGTGGTTTAAGTGCCCCTTTACCCACAGGACTGTGGCTGGATGATGTGTCCTGTGAAACACCGGAGCTATCTTGCAGTCCCCTCTCCTACTGAAAGGGAAGAGCATGTTGTGGAAAGGATATGCCAGGCAGAAAGCTGTATCTAGAGATCAGAGTGAAAGCATATGGCATCTGAGCTATAGTTCACATGGGAAATTAGTGACAGCTTGAATTTAACTTTTTCAGGTTTAAGTTAATAAGTTTACCAAAAAGTCAGCATTTTCAGTGGGGATATAAAGATATTTTTTTTCCCAGAAGCTGTATTCTTGAAGTTAGACAAATTGCATGTCTTCCTTCTGCTCTCCCCGTAAACATAAGGTTTCTATGATGTGACTATTATTCTGCATTAAGTCGGTAGTGATGGAAAACATATTTTTTTTTGGCCTGGCTTTCCAAGCTGGTCTCCTCACTCACAGCTTGGCTGCTCACCTGAATCTGTCTGTGTGCCAGCATTGTTGGAGGGGAAGGCTTCCTCTGCAGACCCAGCTTGTCAGGGCAGTACCAACATAATGCTCGCGTTCGAGTCACATGGTGAATTAGTTGTCAGAAGGCATTTGGTGGTGTTCTGCACTGTTAGTTATTGCAATTGCGTTTCAGCGTGCTTGGCAGTGTAGAGACAGCCATTAGCACTGAACAGACCTAGGTACTGGGACAGGGTTGTGTCTGGGGCAGTTTGATGTTTCCAGGTTCATTTATTATTGCTGGAACATGCCACTGCTCTAGATCAGGCCTCTGGGGACCAGCAAGAGAGGGACTCTTGCAAAGGAGTTATTTGCACAGAGATGTCTTCACATCTTCACCAGGACCAGTTCCTTCCGGGAAAGTCTATGCCCCTAGTTTCACCAAGAACATGCTGTTTATTATTATATGTTTATTATTATACATTTATTATTATGAAACAGCGCCTTTAGCACTGTTGCAGATAGAGATCTGCCTGAGGATGCACTAGCGCACCTTGTCCCATGCCTTGCCTGGTGTACTTGTGGTTCTCCACCTCTGTAACACTGCAGAACTGGTTCTGCTTACTTCCCAGTTCCCTGGCCAGTGCCTTAACTTCCCCTCTCAACTCCCTGGTGCCCTGCAGTACAGCCAAGCTGTAGGGGGGGGTACAGAAGTCTTACAGGTTGAAGCAGAGTCAGGCCCTGCCAGAGCATCCTACTAAGCTCTCAGGCATGGGGGGATGCGATGGGCACATTAGCAGACTGGTTTTGCACATTCCAGTCTGGCTTGTGACATCCATCAGGCCAGCATAGTGCTATTGAAACTAATTCTCGCTCCTGCTGCGGACTAGTAGGCTGGATGCTTTGCTCTTATTTACCACCACTGGTGATGCTGACAGCATATGTGTGGGGAGCAATAAATAAATAAATAAATAATCAGAAACAATTATAAATATTCATGCTTGACTGACCAAGTTTTCTCTGAATAGAGGAATTTTAAGAAATGACTTTTTTTTTCCAGTTTGAGCACCCAGCTGTAGAATAATATTTTTAATTTCTTCAGATCTGTTGAAAACAATTTGGTTTAATAAAAGCTATTAGATGTAGAGCAACCCCTGGTTCAAATTTATTAAGCAGTTTAGCAGTCTTACAAGCATCTGCTCTTCTGTAAATCCCAAGGTGTTTTAATAAAATGTCTCCACCTCTAACCACGTTGAGCATAGATGGGCACTGCAGGTAACCTCTTGGAATGGCTGTGGGACTGTCTGCTTTCTTGCATCTAGACAAGACCACCTATGAACTCTGGTGGCTTGAAACCAGCCTGAAGCCTTTGCAGAGGCTCATTAAGAAATTACTGTTGCTGCAGCACCCCAGGGATGGAGCTGTGCCATCTTGTTGCAGTGGTCAGCGTAATTCAGTACCAAAAGTGCCTGTGTGCACCTGGCTCTGCGTGGATTGCCTGGCCAGGACCAGGCAGCGGTTGTATCTCTTCAGAGGGGTTGGCATCATCTGGTTTAGAGGCTCAGGTCCCCTCTACTTCTTGTCTGACCACTATTGCAGTCAGGAAATCCTGTAGTCCATGAGTTGCGTACAATAATGGGCAGGAACCATGGCCTGGGGATCAAGAACTCATGTAACTCAACGGAGAATCTGTCCCAAGCAATTGGTCTTGGCTTCACTGTTTGTTTTGCTTCCCAGCACTCTGCACAGACTGCCACAGATGAGAGGATATATTCATTTTTTTTAATGTTGGTATCCTCTTTAGCATGTCAGCTGTATTACATAGTCTATATAATGCTTATGCTGATCGGTGTGGCTGAATTTCATGTTCATCCTTACCTAGGTAAGGTACTAAAAGACATTTTCTTTTCCCCAGACCTGAAAATCTTGGCACTGTCATTTTAAACAGAAAGTAATAACATACCACTTGTATTGCAGAGAGCTTGTCTAAACCATACCAGTTCTTACACTGGTTAATTGTTTCCACTCATCTCAACCTATAGAATACATTTCAAAATACGTTTTTTAAAAAAAATTCTCTACTCCTTTCCCAAACAATAAATGTGCAGAAGGAAGGGAAACTATGCAATTTCATATATGCAAGCAGATTCCTACCTTCCAGACATGGGTAGAAAGCCTGTCACATCCCGGCATGGCAGCATTGTGGAGTTAAAATCCTTACTGTAGTCATATTTTAAAAGTTTCGCTAGTCAGTGTGGCTTCAGTTGCATTCAGGCTCCACTAGGTTCATGTCCATCCAGGCCTGGAAGCAGTTCTTGTCACTGATGTGTTCTGGGGGAAAAAAAAATCACAATTGTACATCACGCAGGATGTGGGTGTTAGTCATTAAGCAGTAGGGACTCACTTCAGTGACAGCCTGAGGCAATCAGATACAGTCAGATGTGAGATCGGAATTTCTGACAAATCCTTGAACATTTATGGTGCATAAAGAGAGCAATGTTTGAGCCCAAAGTTGCATTATTTCTTAAGTAAAACCCTTGCTTTTAATCTACAGTGAAAGATGAACCGGATCTGAATTGATACTGCTCAGGAGTCTGCCTCTTTGTTTTTTTGTTTTTTTTTTTTTTTTAAATGGCCAGAATTGAAATGAAGCATTTCAACAAACAAAATAATTTGGTTCATCTGAACTAACAACACTTCAAAAACTACTAATTTTGATTTTTCAGTCCAATTAGGGATGGTATTTTTTTACACACGCTAATTTCAACCAGACAAATTTAAGTTGTTGGATGGCAAACACATTTCCCCACTCAGTTTTGCTAACTCTGAAGTTTCTTATGGCCTGGAGTCTAGAACAAAGTGGTCAATGTAGAGCTCCTTAAACCCTGCTGCCCCACCACAGTCAGCCAAAGGGTAAGAAAACTTGTTTCTCTTCTCGGGGAGCTTGGTGACTCTTCATGCTTACAGTCCTTATTAGGCCAGAGAATGGAGGGCTGGACCTGGCACTCAAATATTTGGGACACTGGTAACCGTAGTGGACAGCCCTGACTCCTGCTCAGCAGCACCACTCACCATCCCATGGACAGATTGCTCAAAACTGTGCTTTTACTCATTGCTGTACAGGAAGTGGGACTTTGCCATGGACCATATCTGCCTTGCTAAGGTGTCTGCAAGCATGGACAAAAATACCAGCAACTGTTCCAGGGAACTCAGTCTAGGTGCGAAGAAAAGGCAGTATTTGGCTTGAGGAGTGCGTGGTGAGAGAGGGTAATGGCTGGGGACTCAACACTGATGATTCGGTGCCAGGAACACCAGCAGGAGAGTGAGGTCAGTTTGCAGATAGCCTCTGAAAGGCTCCTCTCCCATCTTTAAGGGCACGTGGGAGGGTTTTAGGTGCTCATCAGGTGACAGATGCTGGCACAAGGGCAAGAGGGATGTGCAGATCATCTTTTTGGTAACAGAGAGGCTGTTGTGGTCCTTGAACGGGGAGGAGACTCGCACATGTCAGGTGTGATGGAAAGCTCTGAAGGAAGAAGCAGGAGCCGAAGTCTCTGGTACTATTTGGAGCAGACAATTGTAGGACAAGACATTTGTCAAAGCTAGAAGACAGGAGGTTGTGGTGGTTAAAACTGAGGCAGTAACAGCTTGCCTGATTGTTTTCAGGATGCCTGCAGGGATGGTGACTCTGAGATGCTGGTATGGAAGAGTTTTAAGAGTTAGGGTGTGAAGGCTGGAGAGAAGAATGAGCCAAATATGACCCCAAATACCAGGTGAAGGAAGCTGAAGTGCTGTTTCAGGAATGTATTTTGTGTGTGTCAAATGAACTTGCCTTCAGTTTGAAGTTCAAATCTATAAAAGAGGAGTCTGGACACTTAATCATACTCTAATGTTCTTAACAATCTAGTTTCGATTAAAAACTCACTGCCTCTGAGCACAAAGTGAAATGCTGTAGATTGATACAGACAGATGAGCTTCTTTCTATATCCAGAGAGCAATAAGATAACCACTACCTTCATTTAAAAATTAATTGTCCTTTTATACTTACAGTTCTTTCAGCAGAAAATCAATACTTTATTTCAGCAACTCTGGCTTCCTATGAGCATGATTTCTCCTATGTACCTGTAGCATACAGGCAGGTTTAATCTATTTTTTAACCCACTATTTGTTGGGTTTTTAATATTTGCTTTAGTTTATTTTTCCTTGCTTTGAATACTGACTTCAAATCTTTACACTCAGCTTAGTTTATGCAAACTCATTCATTCAATCTAGCCCACTCAGTTATGGTCAAGTGATAAATAATCTTCCCTCAATAAACTTGCTTCTAGCCAGTCATAAATTACTTTCTGTCAGTACACCCTCTGAAGACTAAAGGCATCATTTACTGGTGCCCAAAAAGTTGAAAACAAATAAACACATAAATCAATCTGAAGAAAGTGTTAAAAATTGCTGTTGCACAAATGTTTTCTTCTGGCCTAACCCTGCAGTAAGAATAACATTAATCTTCATTGAGAAAAAAGATGCAACATACACTTAAAATAACTGTGGGCTGCTTATAATTTGAGAGCATCCTAAATCAAATAATCATTTCTCACTCAAGGAGCATGTGGTATTACTTGTTAGCCAAAGAAGAAAAAAAAAATGTTGTGCTTGGGAGCAAGTTGCTTCTTAGGGCTATCGAGCTAAAGGATGGGCAGCTGGCCTCTGGAGAAGAAAGCTCCTCAAGTCTTCCAATGTTCAATTTGCATGGGTAATCGTTGATTAAACTTTGCTGAAGTGAGATCCTGAGAACATCTAGGAAGCTTTTTATGAGAGAGTGGAACTTGTAATTCAGCGACAAGAGTAGAATCGGTGGTGTACCTTATGGATTGTTGACTACAGAGCACACTGGTGGGAAGAGCCTAGGACTTGAGCAACATACACTAGCTAAACAAAGGGCTGAGGTTATAAAGTCTTGTATCAGCTGTTATACGATCCATGAGGGAGCACTGGATCCCTCAGTGGCTCAGAGGTTGTTTGTTTTTTTTTTTACATTCACTAGTACGCAGTGTCAGGCACTGAGCAGTGAGTGAGCCTATAGCCCAGCCCAGGCACAAGGAAAGCGGTAAGTCCTGTGCACAGCATAGGACCCTTCCTTTGGTTCCCCATTTGTGTTTCTACTCTGGGTGTGGGGGAGCTGCTTTGATTTTCTAACATGGTTCACCCACCTTTGTTCTTGCAGTACTCAGTTCCACCCAGGAAGGTTGTTGAAATCCTTTAATAGATGATGCAAAGCAATGTAAGGTCTAGATGGGCTTGAAAAGCAATGCCTGCCTGCACCAAGACCATCCTTCATTCAGGATGTATTTTGATAAGGAGTCTGAAGCTGCTTTTCTCATCCCTCAGTGATATGATGCACAGTGTGTGCATCCCCTCTAATCATGGTGAGTGGCAAACATAGAGGAGTCTTAGAGAAACAAATGGATTTGGCCTTTAAGCCAACGCTTGTAAGGTCTGAACAGGTTTTATGTGAACACAGTTTAATGGACTATATGCTGTTTAAACACCATGCTGTTTAAATTCTATAGACAGAGACAAACATGCCTGTTGTTTTTGTAAGTTATTTTATAAATTAACCTGTGGCTGTTACCCAGGAGAACCATAAGAAAAGACCTGTGGAAATTTTTCACTGCAGCAAAGCTGACAGGGAGGAAAAAGGAAAAGCATTATGTTTTCCACTCCTGCTCTGACGATATTTTTGCAAAAATAGAAGATGCACTTTGAGGTAGAATAGCAGTTCCTTTTTACTTGAATATTTACCTTGTGGTGATGTCCAGTGTTCTCTAACTTGCAGAATATTTCTCAGATGATCTTTTGACCTTTCATCTTCAAAAGTGACTTGCCTGGATCGGTCTGAGGCAGCATCAATGTTTTGATATGAGGAAAAGTATTGTGGATGAAAGCTTACAAAAATAACTGGGTTACATATGTAGAACTGCCACTGACATTGGCATGAAGAAATCATGCAGCCCTACTTCACTGCTGAACAGCTTATTTAAAATGAAAAGCTAAATTCTCCCTGAGGAAGGAAACTCCTGGTGCAGGAAGGCATTCATTTAACGGTTCAGAGACAAAACTGAGTTACAGCTACCTTTGCTATAGTAAAAGATAGGAGTTCTGTGTGTGCAAGCACCCATCAATCCAAATACATGATGTCTGTATTAAAAAGCTTATGAATTTGTTTTCTCAGATACTTTAGAAATTTGAGGGGAGAGGGATATGATTAAATAAACATAGGCAAGAATAGAGCTCAAAGTCCAGAGTTCTGTGTTCTGGCTGAAAACAAAACAAAATCATACAAGCTTTACACTAGGTTCCCACCAAAGACACCGCTAGTATCTGTTCCTTTTCAGAATTGGTGAAGTCCACAGAAGACAAGTTACTGTGATTGTTTCTTTGTGGTGATATCAGAAGCATGATGCCAGCTGAACTACACATTATCTTAAACTGCAAAAAATATTTGCAAAGGAAACTTAGACTGAATGAATGACCTATGGATCTTAGAGATGCTCCTGGTAGTAATACAGACTTGACTGCAAATCAGGAAATGACATTATACATTGTTCAGCAAGTGTTGCCAGGTCACTGAACAAAAGTTGACCTACAGAAGAAACAGTCCAAAAGCCCAGAAATTTCTTGAGTAAGGATAAAATATCTCTAAGGAGAAACCTTAGAAAACATCGGCAAAAACAGCCTACTTAAAACAGGTTTATCTCTTTTCACTGGTATGAGGAATTGGAGAAAACAATCACTGAGGATCTGAAATGAAAAGGTAGGGGCACCAGGTGGTCTGAAGAGAGTTTGGGTTGGGGCTGTCTCAGGGAGCAGAACTCTGTGATACAGGAGACATCAAGAAGCTCATTGCTACTCACCCTCTCCAGCTGGAAAGCCAGACTTGTTGCAGCATGTTAGCCAATTCTTGTTATAATTTGCCAACAGGAGAATTAGTAATATCATTACTAGTTTTTCCCTGTTTTCTCAAGAGGACGTTTTTGTTTTAACTGTGAGAACTGGGAGAATGAGCATTGGCCCATTTTCAGAGATGCTGAGTGCCTGGAGCACCTTCTGGAATCAGTGCTAACAAACAATTCAACATCACAAAATCTTCCAATTTTTAGACCCCTTTTTTGTACAGTTCCATGCATGAATACTGCACAAAAGCTTTGTGATGAGGATCCAGTTGGCATCCAGATAAATTATATTTTCAACTGTCTCCCAGTGGGGATGGATTGCATTTTCCTTCAGACAAGCCAGATGATTTTTATTACAAATGAACCAAAACCTTGAGGCAGGACATGTATTACATTTCCATGGCAGCACTGGTAGGAATGAAAGATCCTGATAAGAATTTAAGGATAATTGAACTCTAGTCTCCAGCTCTGCAGGTACATGACAAATATAGCAGCTTCCAAATTCTGTGTGTCACTGAGCGAGGCTGGCTAAGAGGATAAATGGCCCATTGCTTAGAAGAGCAAGGATCAGTCAGGGTCCAGAGTCTGTCCCAGCTGATTATGGTCTCTGTCTGTTGTCCTACATAGGACATCTGGGCTGTATCTGTAATAGTAAATCAAATGTGCCCAAGACTCTTTTTTGGCACTGAGGCTGGCTGGCAAAGGGCAGCCCATACAAATAGCGTTACACTTGATCTCTGAGACAGGTCATTATGTTAGTGTGGTTATATAGAGCAATAGCAAAACAACTTCTAAACTTTCAGTATCTTTTAGTTGCAGAGCGTATCTGAGATGTGCCAGATGGATGGGAATAGAATAGTTTGTATTTAATCAAAGGCAGAGCAGTCAAAAATGATCTCTGAGAAAGATACAGCAATTACACATTTTCTGAATGGACTTTGATGGTATGAGGTGGGCTGAATACTGATTTAGTGCCCACCAGAACAGATGTATATTGAAGACTGAGTGGTGTTAAGCCACATAATGACTCTTAGCCTGCTCTTCATGCCTGTTTCTGGGACGTGCTTCATTGATCACCTCAAAATCTGCAGCCCTCAAACTCCCAAGCCCCTGGGGGCTGCTGCAAGCTAGAATGTGATGCAGCTTCCCTGCAGCTGCTCTGACCTCTGCTAGTAGTGGCTTTGGCCATAGCTTTGTGCTTGGAGTTGTTGGGGATGGTTGATGCTATCTCACTCCTCCTTCCCTCTCAGCCAAATCTATACTGATGCCATCAGCAAGTGCAGCCCATGGCCTGAGTTTTATCCTGTGTTTCTGCTTTCTTTTTCCTGATTATGCTCTCTCTAAATACACGTGCAGCCATTTCATCAAATCAAGAAAGATCCTTTCCTCAGCTGGAAGCTCATTGACTATTCTATAAAACTTGTAGTCAGAGCCACTCTTTAATTAAGACTGTACCAAAGGAGCTTTGATTCCAGCCATGTATTACAGCCTGATGCTTTCTTTGTCACTTCAGTAGGTTATTGGAAATGTAGTCCTTGATTAAAAAGATTGTGTGCAATTACATTCCATCTCCACATCTCCAGCTACATTGGTAGCTTGTCAGTGGGTCATTGGGAATCAGATTGCCAGAACCTTTGTACATGTTCAATTTATAAAAGGCTGTTTTTCTGGCACAGCATCTGACAGTCCTATACAGCCAATACCTTATTAATGCGCCATTAGCCACAAGGAACATTTTCAAGTGAACCTAATGTACAAGGAGCATTGATGGCTTGCCTGAAGCGGCTCAGCAGTTTGAAGGTCTTTTCCTCTTTGCAAGGATCACACTAACTTCTGAATGTGCTTGAATGTCCCAAGACTAATGCTGGTTTTCTGCTTCTTGCCACCTTCATTGTTTTGGTTTCTGGTGGACTGAGATCACCATAATTTGAAAGCAAGTCAGTGGGCTAAGGAATAGACACCTTCCATTAAGGAGTTCTCTTTAAAGCAATTAAAATGGTCAAAGGGATTACCAGCTGCTTTGCAAGTCCCTGGAGAAGATGGGACTATTCAGTTTAGGAAGAAGGTTTTTAAAAGGTTTTAAAATTACATTATATTACAGGTTTTTCAGAACTCTGTGATCCAATTTCAGCTTCAATCTCTATATCTTTAAGTAATATAACACTAATACTTCCAAAACCAGTCAATGTTCTTTGCTTCTAGGTTAACTATCTCTTTTTATGTACATACACATCACAATAATGAGATTCCTCAAAAGCTTTTCACACATGAAAGGAAACAGCTCAAACAGCTCTGTCCTATGAATAATAAGGTGAGGTGTGTGCCAGTGGGTCTCTGCCCTTCTATAGTCACAGGCTCATTTCACATCTGTGCTCTTGGAGGTTTAGTTAATTGCAAATGCAGGCAATAGAGGCTAGTTGCAGAACACTTGACTTTGGGACAGAAGAAAGAAGTATGCATCTAACTGGTAGACATTACATCCCCAAATCAGTACGTCCTGAAAGAGATACAATTACCTTTCCCCGATCCCGATCTCTCCAGGCATGTAGCTCAGTACAGAGCATCCAGCCAATGATCTTTTAAATGAGGCAGGGAGCGAGTTACGATGATATCATTAGCATTAACTAAATTTTCCTGCCTTGTTTGGTGTACTTCCACGTTAAGATCTGTGTTGGGGTAGGAGCCAACTGGACTGTAGTCATTCCTCGTTTAAAAAACTAGCATGTTTCTAAGGTGAATTTTAATATATGTGCAAACACTGATCTGAAATTGTTTTTGGATGAGCTGTTCTTTCCTTCCCCTTGGATTGTTTTCCCTGCAAGGTCTTCTAGATGATCCTAGCACTGTGCATTATGGTAAGGAATGACTCCAGATCTCCCACAGTTTCAATATGCCACAGCTGAGTCTGGGAGCATCTGGAAGGACAGCAAGTTAGTGCCAAAACAGCACTGGCTTTTCAGTTGCTCAGCTGCAGTTCTGCATGGTGTTATTCTATCAGTGCCGGATTCAGAAGTGACTCCTTTTCTTGTGTTGGCCACTGTCAGCTTTCCTAAAACAAGGCTTTGACTGAGGGGGAAGAGTGAAGTGCAGGAAGGAGCCTTTGTAACTCCATCATGGTTCAGCACAGGTTTTCTCTTAGGAGGTGAACAAGGGCAACTGGTTTTCATCAGTTTTGTGGTATTTCTGACATTAGCTGATTCACAAAAATAGTAAAATTCATGATCTTCTCTGTCACTGCAAACTAATGTGAAGAATTATCAGGTTGCAATGGCTGGCAGGGAAATGATTTCATCTTCACAAAAAAAATCACAGTTTTTTGGTATCCTTTTGTTCTGTATTGACACAAAAATGAGAGCCCTGCAAATGATGTGGAAGATGAATGGAGGAGAGAATAGGCAGACCTCAGACTATCTGTGTAAGGGGGTGGCTAGGTGTAATAAGAGCACTCCGAGGACGTGTCTATATTCACAATTACCATCCAAATACGTGTGCACCTTCAGCGTTTGAATGCAAAGGGATGCAAAGGTGCCCGAGATGCACAGGATTTGTGCAGCAACAGCTAACAGGCCATGGTGATTCTCAGTGGCAGGATGGAGTCTTGTCTTGCTCCAAGCTGGCTATGCAGAGCAACTTTAAGTCACCTGGGATGCACGGGACTCAATTCTTTAGTTTGAGTTAATGCTTCTGAAGATATGTAAATATATAATCTTCTATTTTTTTCTACATAAACCAAAAGCAACTGTTAACAACTAAGGCTAATATATTAAACAAGATACAAGGAAGCTCCTTTAATATCAGAAACCTCCAACACTGCGCCACAGTCTTTAATTCAATGCTCTGGTTTTTATTTAAGCCTGCTCTGCAAATTGAACTTTGCGAACAGAGATTCAGTCAAACATCTCTATTTGTTTATGTGACTATCCAAACTGCACCCACAGCTTTTTGGGTGCTGGGGGGAGACAGCAATGGAAAGTAGCCTCAGACTGTCATAAAATTTAGTTTTTGTATACACCAAGCCTCGGAGTAGGAAAAACATGTATTGGGTTGTTGCTAAAAAAGATGGAGTGTGGCAAGAAGGTTAAAGAGCCTGCTCATAAGCACTCTGATGCTTGTAAAGTTACCAAGGTCAGTAATCCTGTACTGATATCCTGAGTAAATAATGGCACTCATATGTTAAATCTGCCCAGGGCATCTTTCCTGGGTTGAATGAACATTGTAACTGCAAACCTTTCAAAAGCAGAGAGATGTACAGTACTAAGCTAGAAAATAGGACTTTATGGGCATGTTAAAATATGATCTGCACATTGCACCCTTCTTTGAATGACTTTCTCCTGACAGAGAATAATGTTTGGCTTGCATTTACTTGACTGTGAGCACCTTGAATTATATTAGTTCTGTAAACTTTGGACTGGTAGCGGGCGGGTTGATTTCTAGAGAAATTCCCTTGCTAATAAAATGCCTCATAAAAACTGCATTGACATCAGACAGATTGTGGGCAGGTAGAAACTTCTTATTGCTTCACTTTAACTTAGTATTTTTGGACTTACCCATGCTTGACAAGGATCATCTTTCTATCAAGTGTCCCTCACAAGCAAGAAAATTAAGGGTAATTATTTTCTGACATATTTGGCAGCGATCAGATATTACTCACATGGACACCTGGCCAATGAGGTCTGAGGAAAGGGAGGCTCAATGTGATATTCAGCCTGACTAAAGCTTGCGTCTCCAAGATGCTTATCTGAAATCAGTGGGCCATAAAGGCCAACAGACTACACCTGGCATCTCCCGTATTTTGCAGCCATATGACAAGCACAATTTCCAGGGCCTCCATAAAACCTAAGGTTGGTCTGAGTGTCAGAAAACACTGTTGAACTGTCTTTGAGGAAAGCCTTTCTGCCAGGAGGATGCTCTAACTGGAACACTGCATTCCCAAAACAAATTCCCCTTGGTATCACCTCCTCACACCTGCCAACTAATAAAACTCTTTTCCTTCAAAAGGAAGTCCAAGCAGAGTTTTGACTTTGCAAAATAAGTGCCAGTAATTGTCTGAGATTCGATATGGCCAGTTCTACTGATATGCAATTTTTAGTAGGAAGTGTTGGCATACTACAGTAGCAGCACAAAACCCTGAGGTAGGTAGCAAATTTGACAGCAAAGAATGGTGTTCAAACAATTCCCTTGGCACCTACTGGAAGAATACTTTAAAGTGACAAGTCTTCACAGTGGCCTCAAGTCTTGGTAGGCTGTTTTGTCCCAGCTTACAACCTCTCTAAACCTAGGAAGTAGCCTCCTGAATGCTACGCTCTTTTTTCTTTTTCCTTTTCTTTTTTTTCTTTCTTTTTCTCCCTCTTTCTCTTTTTCTCCCTCTTTCTCTTTTTCTCCCTCTTTTTCTTTTTCTTGGTGACCTACTGCAGTGGATGGCAATTAAAGCATTTGCCAGGTTTCTAATGAATCTAACCTTGAAACTATATTAGCAATCTAATGGTGAAATGTAGCTGGCCTACACATTCAAATGAGAATATAAATGCAGTGGTTAGGAATAAATGCAGATCTGCTTGTAAGAAATCTGGGACATCCTTACTACATACCGCTCTGGTACATGTATCAGTTGGTTTATGCTGCAGGGACTCCCCTCAACTTCTTTCTACTTAAGATCTTCTGACATAACTAATTATGATAGCAGCACCTTTCATCAGTGTCCTTTAGTTAGCATTTGTTTGCTGTTTTGTCCTAAATTTCAGATGTGGCTTGCTGGTTGCTGAAACTGAGTGTGAAGACATTTCAGTCACTGAGGTCAGGTGCATTTCAAAGCCTAGTAACTTGCTCCTCCTGCAGATTTGCTTCTTCCAGTGAAAGTGTGATGGTTTCCTATTTATATATGTTTAGAAAAATCCTTCACAGTGTACTTATACATTCACCCTTGTCACTCTCCTTCCAGTCTGCTGGATAACTAACTGTTTCAAAGATCTGCTCTGTTCTAGGAAGTGACTCTAAAGACTCATTTCCTTTTTTTTTTTTTTTTAATTTATTTATTTTAAGCTTGAGAAGCAAGATTGCTTTTCTAACCCTGCAAAGCTTAGCCTGGGAACAGGATCTAGGTTCTTTTCCACCTCATGAATCACCATCCTGAGAATGATTCTGCACTGGAACTCGGAAGAGGCTGATAATTCAGGAGCCAGGAGACATCCCAGCTCCCACCACACACCCTGGCCTTACATACGGCATTGCTGCACTGCTACGGGATACAAAAAGCTTACAGAATCGGCTTGTCAGTGAGCAGCTGGGCCTTTGAATGCAGATGAGAAGTAGGCTTAATTCACTTGAGTATAAAGAGTTCAATAGAAAATGAACATTATTTTCCTGTCCATAATTGTATTTTAAATGCATAATAAGTGGACTACAGTGACCATACACTAAAGGGTCCAACCGTTCTTAATTGATTAAAATAGCTTCTGAGAACACTTTCCATTAAGGATTTAGCACAATGTTACAGCGCGGTATCAGGATGGGTTTGCAGTTAACTCTGGCTCTCTTCTCTGGGTCAAGCAGTGTGGAACAGAAGTGTTTTTTCACAAGTCACATACTGTCACTTGGTACTGGTAGTCACCTGCCTCTGCCCTGCTAAGTTCAACAGTGGGGCAACAGCAAAATGTCTGGGGCCTTTAGCACCAAAACCCCAACTTTCTCCCATGTGAACAGAAGGAATGTTTTCCAGTGCTTATATAAAGTTCAGCTGCTAGAAAGAGGTACAGGGTAGAGGTCAGACATGCTGAGTTGAAAGCGCTGTGCCTAGCTGCTCTTTTCTTTCTTTCTTTCTTTTCCCTCTACCACAATGCTAAATCTCTGGTATAACAGCCAGTGTTGTTTCTCCTCTGTCAAAAGGGTTAAAAAAATTCCCCCTTAATAACCCAGAGCAGGCTGGTAGTGACCACAAGGGTAGTTATACTGGCAAAATTCAGGGGGTCTGGTGGAAAGGGAAGAATGATGGATAGTTTTGGATAGACAGGTGGAAAAATCATTTATACTAAATCAATAGCATGAGGAAGGCCAAAGCTAACTGTATCACTGTAAACAGTGCATTGCATTACAGAAGCATGTAGATAGGAATTGAGTTTTTCCTCTGTGGGATTTTCAAACCTGGGACTCCATCTGTTCTGATAAAAGGTTGGCTTATATTTCATTTGTCAGATATGGCCAAAAAAAGAAGTTAATATCTCACCAGTAAGATGAGACAGTAAAATCAAGACCGTTTTCTCTGCCTAGGCATGGAAGATTCTAGAAAAAGTAGTTTTCTGTAGGGTCCTAGAATGAAAATATTATTTATCCTACCCTTGTCTGCAATGAAGACTTTTGTTCTCCAGCCAAAGAATGAGAAGTGTGCTTCTGAAGTACCTTGAAGTTGGCTGCAGTACAGGTTGCTCAGTATTAATAAATGAAAAAAAAAAAAAAAAGGCATAATCATCACAGCAATACCAGCTTGGTGTCTTATCCTACCTCTTTTAAGTAGAATAAATAAATCATTGCCTTATTAAATAATTTTCCATGAAGTAGCATGGCAACTGCTCCAGTTTACTGGCATTCATACAGATAACAGAATCCTGGCAAAATTTTAACATACAAATTTGAAAGGCAGCATCTCTGGGTTTTGTCTTTTAATTGCAGAGCATTAAATTGCACAATCCATCTAGCTCTAGGCTCCCTGTCTGAGCCATGTCTTATGTTAACCTGTTGTCAAAATAAATTTTACTTGTAACTATACAAGAGTCAGGGTAATATTTTAATTTTAGGTGGTTTGTCTGAACTATTTAAAATGAATTTTTTTGCGTAAGGGCTTCAGTACACGCATAACCTTAATAGGCACTTATGGCAGCCCCGAGAAGTACAGCAGTAAGGCCAAGATACCTAATTGCATTTAGGTTCTTAAATCCTAAATTCTCATTGACTTTAATAAGAACAGAGACGCCTAGGCAGGATTTAGGAGACAATCTATTCTTGTGCCTTTGACTTTTAACCTAAGTCCAAATAATACTGTCAGACTTAAATGCATAGTCTAGGTATTTGCTTGTTTTGCTGGATGACGTCTAGACTACTCTGTACACTGCAGTCTTTGTACTGGATCCCAGTACTTCTCTTTCCCATCTCCACCTCTACTATTGAATGGCAAGGCAGAAAATTGAAGCATTGCAGGAACCTTCCAATTTAAAAAATGAATGCATTTATCTGAAGTCTTCCCTGGGATTCAAATTATTTCCTCATATCTCAAGAAACAATAACTATCTTTCATTAATTTAAATCCATATGACAAAGGATATCAGATTGAGCTGTAAAAAAATAAAAAATTATAAATCCATGCTGACCAGGCACATTTGAGAAAAAAAAAAAAAGGCTATAAGTAGATGTTTAGTGAATTTATACAAAGTCTTTGACATAATAAGTGCTTTAGAATAACATTCAAACAACCGGTAAAATGGAAGTTTGTCATCCTGAGTATTAAATGGAGGGACTAATTAATTAAATATAGAGCAAGCCTGACCTAGCAGTCATTAGAAACTCAAATCAATGGGAATTTGTCTTACAGTACAAAAACATTACTGCTTACAAAACCATTAAAGAAGTGTGGACTTGGACCAGCTGGATAAAAATCTATTTTGGAAGGATTTTCTTTTCTTCCTAACACAGGAACTCTTCCTAACTCTTCTCTTAAAGAGCATTTCATTTACAAATATTGGACTTTTTCATTTTGTAACTGAAGAGTAAATCTTATCCCACACTTACTGAGACCACAGCCTCACGTAACCATTTAAGCAGTGTTTGCCCCAAACAACTAGTTTTTCAATGCCTGATCTTATCACATGTCTATGGAAGCTAGATTTTCTGTATCAAAAGGATAAGTTTGTAATGAACCTTTGGCCAGAGTTATAACAAGTAGACTCATGTTCCATTTTAAGTTCTAACTGCAGTAATGTTAATAAATGACAAAAACAGCCTTAGCTCTTAGGACCTGCCTAAATCCTTGAATGGCAGATCTGACACTGTCAGGACTCAGCAGACAGTACAAGCAGACCCTTGGGAATCATCCTGTAAAAACCTGGAGTTCCATAATCATATCTGGGAGACATGCAGTAATTAAAAACAGTAACAATGGACTTGCATATTGATCGTCAACCTTATTCTGCATCTCTGAGATGTTACTTCCAGTTTCAATCTTGTAGGATCTCAAGTAGGATCTTATCTATAGTGCCTCTGAACTGTTTTCAAGAATGGTAGCAGTCATCTCCGTGCTGCTTGAAGAGCATCCAGCTGTTATTGTTCATTGTATTGCATCCTGCTTTTAAATCAGTGAAGGATCCTTGTCTTTTTATTTACCAGGACACACTATTGGTAGCTGCTGTTAGATGGTTCAAACACTCTTCTTTTAAGAAGAAAAGCTATTTAGCTTTCAAATTCATTTGCTTATACCCTAAAATTTTCAGGACTGTTTTTAGATATAGTTTGCCAAATGTTGCACACATAATACAATAACAGATAATCTAGGAGCGTTGTTTCACTGGAAGCACTAAACATTAACTGGGAATAAAACATGGTAGTTCTTCATGGCTTCCAGGGCTGATGTGGTTCAGCTATACACAAATTCACCTCCCACGGCACTATGTGTTTTGGTATGTTCCCTATGCTTTCTGCTTCAGTAGTTCACTTTCTGTTATTTTGATTTTATGCTAGCATAAAACTATGGTAATGCAGCATTATAGAGACTTTATAACCTGAAGGAATTATTTGGGACATAGTGAACTATGCATAATTCTGTTCTCATTTATCCTCGTAAACAACAAAATCCATAAATCATCTTCCATCTAGTTTGACATACAGTGGCAGTCAGGAAAATGTTATGCAGAGCTCTCCATCTTGCAAATGTAGGCTGTGGTGCCAGTTAATACAACAATGCTAAGGCTTGCTTCCAGGAAGCAAGCAGAGAAGCCACAAGAGTAAATCCTCTTGATTCCTCTTTGCTTTCTTATTTTTTGTGTGTATACAAAAACAAACAAACAACAACAACAACAAAAAATACACAAAAAAACAATGCCAGCACCTATCACAAAAAGCATCTATCTATGGATCAACCTTTACTTTAGAAATGTCCTTTTCCATAACTCTCACCCTCTGAGCTTGGTGAATTTTATTAATCTTATTTTAAAGTATGTGAAAACTGAACTCTGTAGAGCCAGATCCCTTCACTTTTAAAAGCAAGCTTCTTTTTATGGGTTTAACTTTGACCTAGGTGATTCTCCATTCTGCCTGGAAATGTTTACTGGTATACAAAGTGTCTAAAAAATGTAGTGTTCTGACTTTGTAAGGCTTTGTGGTTACTCTGCACAAATGTAAACAACAAGCTGAAAGTCAGCTGGCAAACAGGGGCTTTGATGGGCTTGTGCTCTGTAGACAAACCCATAGATTGAAATTTTCAGCAGTGGCCTTAAATTTCTTGCCTTACGCTCACCAGGTCGGTCTGTGGTGTCACCACAGAGAGACATATCTGCTCTGGTCCTTGGTCCTGTGATTCAGCAGGGTGTGCTTTTGCTCTCCTGCCAAGATGAGCTCTCCCATAGTATTTCATCTGCAATGCACGGTGAAACAAATTGCCCCTCCCTTACCGCGCTCAAACTTTAAACCACAAACTATAATGTTTAGCTGTTAATAAGGCAAATGAGGTGAGAAGTTTTCGTATCATTGCAATGTGGATGTCATTCAGAAATGCTGATGCATATTAAAGCACTTTGATGTCATTTGATGAATAATAGATGTGTTTGTTATTGTTATGCTACTCAAGCAGGGAAAACATCGACCTGCATGGAAATATGTCGGGAACCACTATTTGGCAAACAAAGATTGTTTATACGTATATATTTCCTCATGTTGTATAACACTGTGGCCGGGAGAAGAGGGGAGGGGAGCCAGCAGTTTGTGTGGCTGCAGACAGGGCCCTGCCCCAGGGCTATTTCCAGCCCAATTTGCTCTGAGGGGTACCCTGGCTCCATGTTGGTTGTGTAGGGCCTCGGGTAGGCCAGCCCAAAGCATGTCCGCCACAGGGTGCCTCTGCCCACGGTCCCCAGCTGGCCAGGGGCTTTCGTCCTGGCCCCGAAGCCTGGAGAGCCCCAAGGCAGCCGCAATTCCCCAGGGTCCTGCCCTGCCAGTGGGTGGGTGGCCTGATGGCGGCCGTAGGCCGCTCGGGCCTGTGAGGCAAAGCCCTGCGTACCCATGAGGTGTGCTGCCTGCAGGCAGGCCTGGCCTTGCTACGGCCCGGTAAGAGTGGTTTAAAACATCCTTGTTTTTTTTTTTTTAGTTGGAAACTATTTCATCTTCCTCCTTTTTTGTCTCCTGGTGAAAAAGTGTTTTTATTCCTTCACAAGCTCCTTTACTAAACAGTAACCAGCAAGGATTTATGGACCAGTGACTTTCACAGCACCCTCTCAGAGTCACGGTAGTTGTTATGCTGTACAAGCACGTGCAGCATACTTGAGAATAACTGCAAGAAAAGGACCCCAGATAATATTTTCTGTGCTGTGCTCACACTAGTCTCATTTTTTAAATAGTAGCTTCTCAAAAAGTTACTGAGATCTAAAAATCTGAAAAAGAAATTTGTAGAATTATTTTTGTTATTTTGAAGACATGGTAATTATTCATTCAAACATGACCTAGCTTTCTTGCTTGCTAAATTTGTTTTTACAAGATCTTTACTGGTTATTTAATACCTTACGTGCCAATTTTTTCATGTGCTCATTGAATGACACATTATTCAAGTACGTGTTTATATTAGCTAGAGTTGTACAGAAAAGAGAAAACTCTCATACAACCAGAAAAGACTGTAAGGACTAGAAGACTATAAGAAATCAGAAAGTTTTGCCCAGAAACTCTGTGCAGAAAGTCAGTTCTTTATATTCAGTTCTTCAAATCATGGGGGGAAAACTCATGAAGATAATCTTACACAGAAGTCAAGTGGAAAAAAGAAGCAATAGTTATCCCGCGTGTCCTTTGAGAAAAGCCAAAAAGTTGTAAGACTTTGACTATCCCAGAACTACCCTCATTTTCCTCTGACAAAAGGTTGTAGTTAGAGATTTTACTGATTTTTATTTAATGACAATACAAATATGGGAAAGAACATCCAGATCCTAACATCATAATGAAGAGAGCTTAATTCTGTTTTCATTTATCCTAGTGAGTATTGGATCATATCTGGTTTTCCTCACCCCTACATGTTTGGCCTCATAATTTTATTAATTGTTTTAAAATTCTCTTTGATTTGGCTTTCAAGGTGGGAATATGCTTAATAACAGCAGTGACATGGCATTGCACTGGGGAGAACTGGCACAGCCACCTGAAGCCTTGCTTGCAACTGCTCTTGCTTTCTGATCTCTCTTGTAGAAGCATTTTGCAAAAATCCATTATTGTCAAGAGAAGTGCATCAATAATGGAGGAAAAACAAAAGTTTAGAGTACAAAGATGTTGTTTGCCAGTATCAAGTAAGGTGGGAGATTAAATAATAGATCATGTATAGGAAAGATTGAAGATGAGTCCAATCATTCAAATTTTTGAAGGAACAAGTATTCTTATTTTTCCCTGATGTTATTAGTCTATTTTATGGCTTAAGCTGCTCTAAAAATGCTGACTTTCTCAGTGCAGTAGAACTTGCAGATATTTCAGAAAAGTGCAATTGGGCAGTTGCATAATAAAATTAATATCTGCCTGCAATCGCATACCCTGTTGCTGTTCAAAGATCCTCTTCTCTCAGCAAACCTAGTGAATTTAATAGAGCTCTTGGAGAAACCTTTCTTTTCCTGATCTTTTCCTGATTTTTCCTGAAAATATAATAAACTTATTATATTTTCCAAACATTTGATGGGTGAGACACTCTGTTGGATCCCATGATAAAGAGGGAAAATGATAGGGAAATGGGAGAGCAGAGTAGCTGCAGCTCTAGTTTGCTTCTGTAGAAGAATTCCTTGCAACACAGCCTCTTCTTCTCTGAGGAACAGGTCACTTTGGTGCTGTCCTAGCTCCTGGTTGAGACACCATCTCATGAAATGGGGGCAGTTTGAGTTTTGCTCTGTGAGAATGAGACTCACCATACTAATGGAACAAGAAGTTTTCAACTGTGTTGAAACTTTTAATATAAAATCTGTCTACACACCAGATAGTGATAGGGCAAAAGGGGAATGGTTTTAAACTAAAAGAGAGGAGTGATTAGATGTTAGGAGGAAATTCTTTACTAAGAGAGTGGTGAGGCACTGGAACGGATTGCCCAGTTGTGAAGTTCTGGATACTCTGGAAGTGTTCAAGGTCAGGTTGGATGGGGCCCTGGGCAAAAAAAAAAAAAGATTGTTTTGTTAATCGAAAAAGGCAAAACGCTAAATGTTTTTAAGCTTTTTTAAAAAGACAGATTTTTTATCACAAGATTGTGTTTAGAGGCAAGTTTTTGTTGTTGTTGTTTGTTTGTTTGTTTAGAAAACAGATTTGAAATACTAATTGTATTGGTTATTGTCCATGATCTTTGCCCAGGGAAACAATGATGGCAAAATCCTTTGAGAGGCTTCCAGTGCTTCTCTGCCTCCAAGCTCATAACTCTGACTGAGACAGGAATTTGGGGGTAGTGATTATTTTCTTGGGATTCTATTTTGGTGCAGCTGATAGTACAAGAGGAAAATGATTTGTACTGAATATCACTTGTAAGGGGAGAGAGAGAGAGAGAAAGAAGAATTCTGCACTTCTTTGAGATGATCAGGCTCTCATGTTGCCTCATACTCTTTGGGGAATGATTCCATAACTGCCTTCCCTGGACCAAAAATGCCCTGTTCAATAGAGAGGACTGCATTGCCCCTGTTTGTCATCAAGAATCGTTGACTGAAATTCCCTGTAGCTGAAACAAATTTCCTGTAGTTATTCCTTCCTCTAATAGTTGTCCAGCTGCCTATGCCGAGAGGTGAGCTCATGGCAAGAACTACTCCCTCCTGAATGTCTATATGTGCCCAGGACATCCTGGTTGGTCAGTGTTTCAGAGAAGCCGGTGCTGTTAGCTGCAGTTATGTCTGTCTGACTCCATACAGCAATTTGCTAATGTTGTAAATAGTGTCCCTATTTCTGAAGAGTTACCTAGAATTATCTGTTGTGTGATTTCTCAGATAAGGTTTTGTGACACCATCTGCCTTGCGCTCAAAAAGATGTTTTCTGTTGATGCTGAGCCATTTTGAGGAATCCTGCGTGCCCCAAAACAAGGGCCCATCTCAAATCTTTGCCTTGGTACTTCGCCAACCTGGATGTGCTTAGACTCTCAACATCCTCCAGTCATGCATTTATACATGCAGTTCATGTGCTCACCACTGTTAAATAACAAGGATCTCTTCAGAACAGACCTGGTTGTCAAGTAAACTTTTGCATATTAGGAACTCAGTATAAACAGATGTAACTTGCAAGGGAACACAGAAAGAAAGCATACTAAGATTTAAACAAACAAAAAACAAAACAAAACAAAAAAACAGGAATAAAAATAGTAGGTGAGGTAGTACAGATTTGGCGTTGTTTATTGTTTTGCTTTGTTTGTGGGGTGACTTGCTATATTGCATTCTGTTAGGTTTATTAACAGCTAGTTTAAATTATCAGTTAAGTGACCTCTTAATTGAGCCCTGGGTTTTAATGTAGGAGCATAAGGAGATTACAAGAATGAATTGTCAGGAGCAAAGCAAGCTGAAGACAGCCATTCTGATCCCTACACAAATAACGAAACAAGACTTTGTTTATACAGAGTATCCCATTCTTACCAAATCCAATAGATAAAATACTGCTTAGACTGGCAGTGTTATTTCCTCCTCTGCTATTAATTTTAAAAAGTGCTGTAGGCATTCATGTTTTGCAGATTCTTGCTTAAGCTGCAAATACATGTCCACAAGTAAATAAGAAAATGTTTAAGGCTGAAGTAACATTTTTCTTGCTGTGAGATGAAAAATCACTTGGAAAGTTCTCCTGTGTTGCATCCAAAATATCAGCAAAGCATCTGTGTGCTTCATTGTCCCAAGGCAATGTTCTGAGCATGATGCCAACCACTGTTGATTTCTGTTTCCTAAAGATTCCTTTAAAAAAGTGTTTCAGTTTGAATAACCTGAAGCAGGCATAATTATTCCCTTTCTCTACATTCCCATGCTAATTCTCTGACAACTGTCCATAGAAAAGCTTTATCTTCAGCTGATGGGTAGTAGGGAATGCAGAAAAACACAGGTTAGTGAAAAATAAGTTTTTTTGCATGTGTGTATTTTCGGATGGTCTCTGACACTCAACTACCCAGAGACTGTGCCTTAAGTTACACAAACAGCACTGTTCAAGCCATACACCTGAGGAAGGGTCTTCCAAGACCACTACAAGCTGAGGTGGTTTAGAGAGTTAGAAGATCTGGGATTGTCCCTTTGTGATGTAGAATGTCAATAATATATGCACAAGCCTTGCCAAATCTTTTTCTGTCCCCTCCTTAGAAAGCATTGACTCCACAAAACCTCTTTTTAGATGCCAAATTCGTTTCTTTGAAGTCTTGTCCTACAGTCAGCTTCCAAATGGATTCTACAGCAGTTTCCTGTAGAGTCTGCTTCCAGTTGGCCTAGGCTTTCAAGTGCACTAGAAAGACTTGTGTTTCCTGGAGATTAAGTTTCAAAGGTAAGCTCTTCATTCACCTGAATAAGTAGCTTACAAAGCTGTGTTAGAGCTGTTTCTAGCAAAGTTCATGTTGATATCTTTCAGCTGTTACTATCACATAACACATAACACGGCAATAACTGCAGATATGGTAGAGAACTCTTCATAGTCTAATACTTGTAATATGGTAGGGTTATGTCTTCAGGACAGCAAGTAGTGGAGGTAATGAATCTTTAGAAGTTACCTGCTGTCAGCTGAGACAGAGTAATGGACTGCCTGTGTGCTCTTAGCCCATATGAGAAAACCAAATAAGTTTAAACCACTAAATCAGACTTCATAAAAAAAAATAAACATATAAATAAATTTAAAAAAAGCTCAACCTATGCTGACTGCACCTGCATTTCCCTTACACAGACAGTCTTTCAAATTTAGTTTTAAACTGTAACTTCTGTGAATTTTAACTAAGAAAAATCAATGAGGTTTTCTGTTACCAAGCTGCCCAATCGTGTCCATGGAGCATGTATAAATGGTCTTGAGAGCAGTGTATGTGTATCTGCACTTTAATTTTGAATCCATGGGACAGGATTACTATGATAGCAATGGTGCTATCGCACACATTTATTGTATATAAATGGCAAGACTATCCTTCCTATTTGGAAGCGACACATAGGCTGGTAGGTTTCAGCTACTACATATAGAGCAAGTCCAGATATCTGAAGCACAGGAGAATATTACAGCTGTTTTAAAAGTTGTGTTTTTCATTAATCTGACTGTAAACAGCATGCAAATCTCAGAGAGGAGCAAGTGAGGGAAGAGATGAGCCAGGCCTTTTATGAGGAGGAAGACTGCTGATACGATGGCTTAACCCTATGCAACAGTCCAGTCTCTTCACCTGCCAGGAACTGTTCATTCCTGTCTATGCTTGATCCCTTACTTGGGGCGGCCAAAACATTTATGAGGCCATACACCAGCCTGTGTGGATCAGGGTATGGATCTGGGATACCAAGTGAACCATATTTTGTCAGCTTAGTTTTAACCCATCCCCTGATCTGGTCAACTGCCCAGCTGTGACCGCTTTGTGCAGATCTAGAGAAGCACCTGTTGCAGGGTGGACTCTGGAGTAGGAGTGACTGCTACTTAAATACTAAACTGTCCATGAAACCACAAGTCTTTCCCATGAGGCTGGAGAACGACAGAGGACCATATTGCTTAAAGGAATGAAAGAATATATAAATAGCATCAGAGGCAGGAAAAAGTGAGTCTTGCCAAAGAGGGAAAGCATGAGGGAATTACAATGTCAATGACATTGCTTTGTGTGTATCTGAGGAAAATTGACTGCGCTGTCTGCATCAGTGGTCTCTCAGGTGCAATGGACAAGAGGCAGCAGGAAGACCTGTGGCTGAAGTAATGAGGAAGTCTTTATCCTCACCTGTGTTGCTGGGGCCTTTTAAACCCTGTGTGGTGTTCAAGTGCTTCGATGAGATCTCAGTGACTTTCAGTAAGGAGAGCAATTTGCCCTACTACATCAACTGGGAGATGTGGCTGTACACGTGGGAAGAGTGTGTGCTGTGCTCGGTATGTTTATATTTTAGCACTAGCCAAAAAAAAATAAAAATAGCCTAGCAGACAGTTCAGGTGTTTTCTAATGCACAAGTGACTATTTGATTAAATATCACCTGAAAATGTAACATCACTTTTGGAGCAAGATCCTAGCTGCGGGGGAATCAAAAGAAAACTGTTCTATCAACTCAGATCGCACCTCTTAGTTCAACCTCTGTTGAATTTAATCTGCGCTTCCCTCACCTCCGGGCAGGGAGCAGTGCTAGCAAGGTACTATTTCTCCAGTCCTACAGGAGCTCAAGGAAGAAAGTTCAGAGATGGCATGTCTGCAGCTGAATATTAGAAAAAGGGGGAATAGAAAAGCTTTGAGAGTTCTTTGTTTCATAAGAAGCTTAGTATACTCCTTTCCATACTGTGGATAAGAGCTAGAGAAATTTTATGCTGCTCATGAGCTCCAGTGGTTCTCAAGTACTTCCTGGCAGTCTTTTTAATGGGCAGCTGGTGGAAACTCCGGGGTTTACGTTTTTGTGTGTGTGTACACATACACAATTATATGTAAAATGCCCCTTCTGTATGTTACTGACATTTAACCTCTTGCTGCTATGGACAATGATAGTTTCTGCAAGGATTGTGCTACATAACAGCTAGACAGTATCCTTTTAAATTGGCCACAGCATCCTGTTAGGTGCTTGATGAAATGGTTAGCTGTTTTCATCAAGAGAGACAGGTATATCCAGGTGGGACCCATTCAGGTGACACATTGCTTTTTTTTTTTTCTTACAGATTAAAGATAATAAATGCTTTTGTATGAAATACTGCTCAAGGAAACTTTGTGGAATATATGCTGCTTTCATTTTCTTTCCAAATCTTGATTTAGTTTTTTGTTTGTTTGTTTGGCTTGTTTCTTTCAAAAATACTGCTTCATTTTTATGCACTTACTATTTCTTACCAAAATTAAGAAAAATGTGGTTGCTCGAACAGACTATGTTTTGAGATCTAAGGGTGTCTAAAAGGCAGCTTAAATCAAGTCCCAGGCTGGGGAGTACTGATACAAAGCAGTATTGAGGCACAGTATTTCTTCATGAGAAAAGTTATTCCATCTACTTAAGTTCCATGTGCGACCAAATTTTGTGTGGTTGCATTATGTTTTCATTCATCTTTTAAAATATTATTTCCTTTGTTCCACACAATTTAAATCAAACTGTTATTAGAAAACAACAGGGTGACACATAACTTCATTGTCTGTGACAGCCCTGTTATAAATTTTTGATGTATGTGCAAGGACTTAGGCAAATAAAGCCACTGATGCAAAGCTGGCTATTTACAAAAGAGAGAATTGCTCACAAAGGTGAGTGTTTGCAAAGTCAGGATCTTTTCCTTTTCCTTTTCCTTTTCCTTTTCCTTTTCCTTTTCCTTTTCCTTTTCCTTTTCCTTTTCCTTTTCCTTTTCCTTTTCCTTTTCCTTCTGTGCCACAAGCAGGATAACTTTCGCAAATGCAAGTAGTTGTTGATTACTAAAAATATTCTCAAGCTATCTTTAATGGAAGTCTTTTATGTTCTGATCCAAAGTCACTGGGAGTCTCCTCATTGCTGCCTGCTGATTTGGGATCAAGACCCAAAGCAGAAAAATACTGGGGAAAAACTCTTTTGCAGAAACAATTATGGGTTAGATTTTTTTCTTTTTCTACTTGCTAGAATGTGATTACCAACCTATTCCCATTCTCCGGGCAACTCTTAGAAGAGATTGTTACTGAGGTATGGCAGCAGAAAAATGATATGAAGTGACAGCAGGTGTTTTCTGAACAGGAGAATCTGCTTTCTTCCAGAAAATACCCATTGTGAACATGCAGATGAAAATTGTAAATGCTGTAATGGAGTGACAGAGTCTGGATGGTGAGAGAATATAATGCTAGTCATCTTCAGTGTGCTGACCTAATACAGCACGTGAGAAGGGAATGGAGAGATCTTTTGGAATACTTTTGCAACTAAACAGGGGCTGTATCAGTGTGCGTTATAGAACATTTCCTTTCTCGCTGCCTTTTGCTTACAACTCGCAAAACGCAGTGGTGATATGGTGAACCCAGTAGCAGAATATGATTGAGAAAACAGTATTTTCTGGTGGTTTGCAGATGCAGATATTACAAAATCCTTCACTTTCTTTCCCTAGGAAACATTTCCACTGGCTGCAAGACACAAAGACAGGGATGTAAAATGGTAAGAATTAAAAAGAAACAAAACGTTTTGTGAATTTGTGCTGCTAAACATAGAGGTTGCCGAACTTTAAACTTGTATGATTTTTATATAGGGTGATGCTTTTGAAGCTCTTGTGATCTTCTTGTGTGAGGATCTCTCATATGCTTGTAGATGAACATTTTGAAGTATGAATCCTAAAATATTCCAGAAAACAGGCAAAAAGAATGCAGTGCTTATTTTTTTCAGAGTTCAGACTTTTTGTTTTGGATTATCCAAGTTTCATGACTTTGAGTAGTTACAATTTGTCGTTATTTGGACCTCTTATAATGGGAGATGCTTTCCTGACAAGTTGTCAGCTTGGAATGACCTCCCTTCCCGGCCTAGTTCCAGTTCTTCCTGAACCTCTCTGGAAATCCCCCAGGAAATGGGTCACTTGGAAAACGCGTATAAGCTCATCTTTGTTCTAACTCCATGGCACCTCTGTATTATAGGCACTTCCTTGTGTTATAGTCCTTGTGTTATATTGATATGCCACTTTGATATGATGTGTTCTTTTCCCTGATTTCCCCTATTAAAAAACAAAAACAAAAACAAAACGAACAAAAAAAAAACAGGGATCACAAAATGACTTGGGTAGACCTCCTGACAACGTGTTCCATTTTTATACTGGAGGTAAAGGAATCAATATGTCAAGACTCAGTGTGACAAATACTTAGTGCCTCCAAGTCAGGTAGAAAAACCGATCTATTATTATACCTCTTAGTTGCTCTCCTAGTTAGATTATGCTCAGACTGAGGGCTGAAATTTAAACTAAGCTGATGAAAATCCAGAATAATTCTGCAATATCTGGTGTGATATGGTTATTTGGTAAGAAGTCGTAGAAAGGTTGGTGATGTTGGCAGAGGCAATGGGAGCTTGAATATGAATATAGGGAAAAAAAAATATTGGATGTGTGACATCAGCTTACTTTGGACCAGTTCATAACACAAACTAAAGGTATGAAGCAGCAAACTCTCCAGTAATCATGAAATCAATCAAATGGGGCAGGGGCAGAAAGGGGAAGAAAGGCTTTTCCACCAGATAGTTTATATTTGCTTGAGCATGTGGTTCTTTATTGCCATTGGCCCTGACTGGGAGTCTAAAGCATAGCATTAAGAGAAAACCTGTGATTTATGATAAAATGAAATAAATTCTTCTTTTTCTAGCGGAAGAAATGTGAGCATCTGTGTTTTCAGCAACCTTCTGTCTTGTTTCCTCATCTTTCCCTCTGAACAAAGTGCTGACTGACACACTGGGGATATGATGTTCTTCCTGTCTAGGAATCTTTCCCTCACTGACTGCTACAAGTTCAGAGTATCTGTGGATAAGACCCCAGAGACTTAGTCTTGCCAGGGCTAAGTGAAATAGATTTGAAATTTAAATGCTAAAATAATGCTGGAAAAGGGTACATATCTCTGTAGCTATTGTTCAAGCAAACCCTTGTTCAGTTGATGTGCTCTTTCCTTTCTATTTATGTTCAAAAGGGATGAAAAGATCATTAAAGATTCCATGAACTAACTCCTAAAGATTCAGAACTGAGCATACAGCATTTGAAGTTTCCTCCAGATGTTTCTGTGAAAATCAGATGTCTGATTTGCAGTCTGTCACTGATGATCTAGTTTATTAGGATACACAATTTCACAGCCTTATTTTAAAGTTCATTGTATTGAACTGTCTTCCAAAAAGCCAGATGCCAGAATTCTTTTCTAAAGCTTTAGAGAACAGGTACAAGGGGTGAAGGAATTGTGGACCAGTTCTTCTTTATCTTCTGAAGGTCAAACTGCCTTATAGGTACACTGGGAAGGTACTTTGCAAAATGTAGAGCATGATCTTTCTACTTCTGAGTGTATTTTGGGTGCATGTCTATACCTTTTGAACAGCTCTTGGGAGAGGCCGGTACGTTATTTTTGCTCCTGTTTAAAACAACAGCTCAGGCAGCAGTATTTAGGAGGTACTCCATCTTAGTCCTTTAATCCTCCTTGAACACTACTGCACTGCTGCTTTATGCACAGGAGCTTCTGGGGACTTGTGTGGGTGTGGAAAGTGAAGATAGCCACCGTGGCAAAGGAAGTATTCTGAATTGTAACTATTACAGAGTATTAAGCAATTGCCTTTGGTAAGAAGTGTTAGCAAGTAATATTTAGCATATTCATTTTGTTGTTGAAAATGGATTGTCTAAGCATATATCTGAAAATCCCAATTAAACTCAATCTTGATGCTCATAGCAGATAAGTATAACAAAGATTCTAAGTCATCTGCTTTCATACATATGAATAAAATAATTATTATGCAGCATAGCTAAGTAGTTAGACACCATCAGAAAGTCTACCCTTGAATAACAGGAAGGGAAGAAAGTGTCCTTTCTTTTGTAGTCAGAAACAAAGTATTGACAACATATGTGACACATTTTGGATGTCACTAGCTGTAAGGTATTTTTCTTTACAAACATGACAGCTCTACTAAGCATGGTAGAAAGATTCTCTGCTCTTGTTCAAATATAACCAAGTTTATCTCTTTGAGAACATGCTGAATGTCGTAACTTTTAACTTGACATTGTCTGCACCATTTGTTCATGTTGCAACTGATGCAAGTTTTCACCATGCTTTGGAATTAAAGAGCATATTTATCCACCTATGGTATATTCTTTAATACAGCTTTGTACTGGAAGCTTTGTCTCTGATGCTTAAATGTCAAGATGGTGCAATCATATTTCATACTGTAATGAATTGTCAGAGCTCCTACAAGTGAAAAAATGGTAGCAATATAGTGACATGAATTAGTCTGTTAATTAAACTGGGTTGCAACTGATTACTGACAGTGTAAGTTAAAATTAGTAAACTTTTTTGTGTGTGCATCTCTCTAAGTTTGCAATGCAATAAAGTGAACTTGACTTATGAGGCAAGGCTCTTGCCAGGTAACTTAAAAGACAGGATGAAGAAGTGAAAGCATTTGTTTCCTAACATACTTATTCTAGACTGTTGAGAAATTAGATTTCATACTTAACGTTTTCCATTTTAATTTTGACAAGAACAATAGTATCTGGGAAATAATTCTAAGTTTCCAGTTCAGGAAACACATTTTGATTAGAGACTCAGAATTGCATGAAGGCATGAAAACAGCTATAATCTTTCTTTTCCCCTTGTGATCCTGTTTCTGAATCCAGTATCTTTCCAACATCAATTCTTATTTGCATTTTCTTTCCTCCTCATTTATATCTTTTTTTTTTTTTTTTTCCTGGGAGAAAATCATTTGAAAAGAGTGACTTGTTAAATTACCAGGCTTAGTTTACCTGAAAATGTCTGATGATAATGTCATCAAAACTGCGTGTTCTGGGTACATCCTGGTTACAGGAAAATCCCCACTATTTCCTCATGATAGATAATCAACACTGGGTTTATACATATCATTCAGAACTATCTTATAATAAATCCTCTTATGTTCCAAATTCCGTATTGGCTTAGCTAGATATCTAGATGAAGAAAATAGATAGATGACACACTGATCATGAACCTGCTACTGGAAAAAGTGCACAGATCATGGGTTAAAATCCTGAATTGTGAGCAGCTCTAACACGTACCAAATGTGTGTAAAGACAAAGGAACTGGGAGAAGTCGAGATAGGAGAGAAAGGGAAGAAGCGAGCAGATCAGATTCAGACACAATTCACCTTCCTTGTATATTTGTCCATCTTCAAAGTTGTACAAATAGTGAAGAATATTTATGACTTATTAATTGTTTGTTATGTTAACGATTGCAACCCAATAGCACCGTATGTCACAAGGGTTCTCTTAGGCAGAAAGGAGAAAATTCTCTTGACTGCATTGTCAGGGGAAATAGCCATTATCAGCACCTGTGTCCCTCTCTCTCCAGGAGTCGTCTTTAAGACATGCATGTTGCATATGAGTAGAAAGGTGTGATAACCCAGAGCTGTAATTCCCGGGTATTTCTCAGTGTCTTTAGCTGTGCCTAGGACTAAACATTACACATCTTTAGCAGCATCCCTGCAAAAACTTTCAGCAGAAACTGAGCTTTAGTTGTCTTGTCTGTGAGAAGTATCCCTTCTAATAAAATGGCACTCCAAATTTTGCGCAAAACTAAATTGACAAAGATGTACCAAGGAGGAAAATTTTTCTTTATAATGTAAGTACTTCCTATGTATTTCCCAATAGTTTACAATGACTAAATAAACCCCAACTTTTAGAAAAAAAATTGAGTTGCAAAATTAAAGACTGCTGTAATGAGTGCCCTTTACAAGAGATCGATGGCTATTTAATAATGACATTTGACTTAACAGCAAGAAAAGAATATGTAACTTTTGGGACTTGCATGTACTGCCCTTTAAAAAAATTCAGCATGCTTTACCTTAAGGAGTTAAACATGCCTGAAGCCAAAAATGGCAGTTATTCTCAAAACAGGCAGTTATTCTAAAGCCAGAGTCTAATAAGTCACTGAAAAAACTGTATTAATAAACCAGAGGAAAACAGCTTAATAGCAGTCCCAAAATTAACAGAGTGAAAACTGCACAGTCAAATTTGATTTAAATGCTGTACTTTTCTTCCAAAGGTCTGTAATTATTTCCCAAGTTCTTATTTTGCAAACACTTTCAAACTATGTAAAAATCCCTCCTCTAATAAACCAAACTTTAGATCATGCCTTCTCTTTACTACACGTTACAAATAGAAAGCTGTGCTACTGCAGGGTACAGAAACAGAACATTTGAATCTAAGAAACCCACAGCTATGCTATGATAAAGTAATGCTTATAAACATTTATCTACAAAAAATAAAAATAAAAATAAAAATCTGCAGTTTCAGACCACACTGAAGTATTTACCTCAAACTAGAAATTAGCTGTATCTGATGAAGTAAAATTAAAGTATTATTTTCAGCAAGGCACTCATTCACATAGTTGCAGTCTATGATTTTTCATTACCCAGTGGCACAGTCCCTGTAAATCTAGCATTATAGTACAGAAAATAGTTTGCACCCAAGCATAGGAATCATGCTGTATACTTAAGAAAGCACACAAATGTACACTGACAATAAGTTATTGAGCAGCACCCATGTTTAAACACTGTCAAACATGACTATAGAAAAAAGCTACAAACCTAGCAGTACTAGTTCAGCCCAGGACCATACAGCAAGCACTCTGCAATACACACACATGCACACAATGCAAAATGATTCACTTCGTGTCACTGCATATCAGCTCGATTCCTTCACTTGGTTTAGAAACAACAACAAAAATCATGCAGCTCTGACACTGGTCCCGGGCTGGAGGTTGTCTCTCTCTCAGCAAAAGCTGCAAGGCTTCAGCTCCTTATTAACCCAAGGAACCGGTGCTGCTGCAATATCAGAGTCACTTACTGCATTGCTTTTCAGCGGAGCGCAAGTGGCGGCTCTTCCCAGCCACACATGGCTCTGTCAGCCGGAGGGGTTCTCTGTTCAGCGCGATTCAGCTCCAAAGTCTCTGCGTGCGGAGGGTAATTGCCTTTGCTCCGTACTGGGGTTTTCTGGCTGCAGTGACTGCTCACCCTATCCATTGCCTCTGGTGTATGCTAAGTAAGCAATCCCCTGGGTCTTCATAACGAAAGGATGAGAGTCACAGCTCTCGAGAGCAGATAAGGTGTTCTGCCGAAAGCCACTGCTTCCATGGCATTTTAAAGGCAAAGGGGCTGTGGATGCCTTCATCTCATATTATAGTTGCTTATAGTGCAAGTTGTGGTATTCTTAACTTGCACTTTAATTCGCAGCTGAACGCTATTTTTATGTTTCAGAGAGATTTGGATTTCTGTTACAAATTGAAGCTAATGTATTTTAAATGTTGAAGAATGAACTCTTTCAACCGAACTTAATCTTCTGTTTTTCAGAAGTACAAGCGAAAGGGGGGCAGGGGGTGTCCCAGCTCTGAAATGGAGCCTACCAGCCATGCTTACAGAAAGGATACAGTCAAAAAGTAGCTCCCTAAAGCTTCATGGCTTAACGTTCCAGATTTAACACACCCCAAGAACTGTTCTGCTCACCCTTGGCATTGTCTGTAGGGTGTCTCTCAGTAAGTAAATGTATGTGGTGGGGGGACTGGCCCTACAGCATGCTGATGTGGTAGAAATAATGAACAGTAATAATAAAGAGGCAGAAAGAGGAAGAGCCGCAGCAAGAAATTTCTCACTAGGGATCCTACAGTGATATACTTGGCCATTGGGGAAGCTATGGGGGAATTGTACTCTCTTTCCTTGTAACCAGCTCGAGGGAAGTGTACAGATGAGCAGTTTTGTGAAGCCAGGCTGCTGCCCGCTCCAACCCTGACCTTCAAAGGCACTCTCAGGAGAAAAGACCCATTTTGGTGCTGTGCTCGCTTGTTACCCAGGTCTCTTGTGACCTGCTAGTGCTAATTGTGCCTACCCATGTGTGGCAGATTTGTGAAAACAAACACGTTAACAGCCCAGGGGGTAAAAATGTGATGTTTTCTCCACCTAGGTGCCCCAATATATAGCCCAGCAATCATTAATTAAGATTTCCTAAGATGAGACATTGTGTAAGATGTTGATTTAATCACCCCACTAAGACTCTTGGGCAGGGGAGATTTTGTGTACATAATAAACTTAGTAGGAAGATTAACCGGACCCTTTAGCAAAAGGGCAGGCAAGGACAGGCATCTGGAAAGTGCAAGTCACATTTTTTTCCTTCAGAAAGTGTTTTATTAGCTGGACTTCAGTTTTTTTCTGGAGTTACTGTGTTAATGCAGCTTTCTGTGAAACCTCTCAGCATCATTAGTACTGTTGGTGTTATTTTCAGGGCTGTACATTTCTGCTTGTAAAAATGCCAAAGATGCTCAGTCTTTCTGGCCCACGGATGTTGCTGGAAAGGTGGTGGTTTGCACTTTCACAAAAATAACGTCTTGGAGGAGAGGGGAAACCTACACCCAGTATATTGGTGTCAGCATCAGTGGGTTTCTACAAAATGAGAAGACACTCCTGTAACAGAGAAAACTGACCTTTTTTCCCTTGTGCTCACAGCTGTGTTTAGCACCTCAAATTTGTTGAGTCATAGAAAGTAAGAACCAACAAAGGTGCCTTGAATTTTAAGTTTATTGTATATAGTAATTATGCACTAGCTGCTTGTGTTTTAACTCTTGAAATGCGGAGAAGAAACAATCTGTGTTCCGAGGAGTACTCAGTCAAAATCAGACAGAATGATTCAGACGTGTAACAAACAGGACTGCCAGATGATAGCCTTGTTGCAAGAAGATCAGGAAAACCCGGCTGGGTTTGTGAGCTGCAGCATTGGTAGAGAAACAATTAACTCATCGTGAGGGCTCTCAGCTTTTATAAGACCCTACAGAAAGGCACTCAAATTCTCCTCTTTATTTCTCTCTCACCCTTTTGGAGCATATTGATCCTTCCAATAAGTCCATTTACTTCCCTTGGATGTGGGATAAGTTTAATGAATTTGTTTGAAGTTTGAGTTAGACAAAAAGAATTGAGTCAGCACGGTAATTAGGAGTGAACCTTTTTAACATTCCAGTAGACACCAGAACTGGTCATGGGTAGATAAGTAGTTATTCTAGCAAGCATAATAATCTCATGCTATAGGGCTGTGGTGAGGGCAGAGAGAAGGATTATAGATTTCAGTGGATCATTTTCATCTGGTTTTCTGGGCTCCTTGCCTCAGCTCAATAATACAGCAAACTCTGCTATGCTAACACATCACTTTACTTTCTGTTAGTAGCAGTATTTTAAGCCCTGAAAAAAAAAAAAAAAGAGCCAAGCAACTGATTTACTGGGGAGAGACACAAAGGACTGCGTTTATTGTCTTTAGGAGACATTTTAAATTTAAAAGCACCGTTGCATATCCCCTTCCCCCCCTGGTTTAAAAACAAACAAACAAAAAAGTTGTACAATAACTATCATATTTAAGGAACAGACCTATAAATACCCTGGAAGTGCAGGGTTGTCAGTTTGTTGTTGAATAGGGAAGTACCAGCACCTAAGAAGCAGTGTTGCACAAGATAATTTAACTGAAAAGCTTTTCCAAGCCAGCTGGAGAGTGTATTATATTTGCAAACTGCAATAAAAGAGAATTGAATTTTAACCTTCCTGCTAGGGAAACATAAAAGGTCTATAATTGACTCTGGCTATATAATATTGAAGAGAGCCAGATAGTGCAGAGTGCCTGCCTATGAGAAAAGTAAACTAGTTCACGTATGAGTTTGTTTATCATAAACATCTCTCTCTCTCTATAAATAAATATATATATATCATAAATATATCAAGGTTTATATAGTAGCAACATAGTCATGTCAAGAACAGACTCATAAGCTTAAAAGAATTTGGGAGTGGCCTGGATATCCCTTTATCAAATTCCTCAGTGTAACAGTACAGGGCACGTTTATTGTGGCTGCATTTAGCAGCCCTAGCAATAGCCTGAGATAACTTGTGCTAGGTATTGGGGAGCAGAGAGAGGGGCATGGCCAGAAGTGTGGACAGCTGAGCTGGAGGCCAGTGTTTGCAGGAAGGTCACCTTGTCCCTCCCATTTCAGGTGGGGAATAGAAAAATGGGGAGGAAGAGACTGAGCAAAGCCTGCTCATGTCACTTTGAATCTTCAGAGAATGAGAATCTTCTGTGCCTTCTTCCAAACAGTTAACCAAAACATCATCCTTTTTCCTTACTTAAATAACTGATATATATCTAATTTGAAATCTTCTCTTGCTTCATTATCTTTCAGTTGGCTTTGCACTCAGCTGCTGTGACCCACAGAAACTGAGCACTCAGAAAAGGACTTCCTTACTACACCTCATCTTATGACAGTAATTAGTGGAAAATCAGTCTGATATTGTGTCCCAGAAGAGAAATGGTTATAAAAAAATAGATATTTGCATATTAAGAGTGAGGACACTAATACTCTGATGTGAGATCACATTTGCATACACACTAATGAAACGGTTACCGCAGTTAAACTGTGTTTAAACATGGGGTGCCGACCCATTCATAACTATAATGCTGATAATCTGTTTGCTATTATTCTAAAATAATTTAAACTGAATGAAGAACACCTTAATTTTCAACAAAAGCATATAACTACAAGCTACACAGGAATGCAATTTTTAGGAACCTGCTTTAAATACACAGCTAGTTATTTCAGGTGAATTTTCCAGAACAGGTCTGCATAGGAAGACCCTGTAAAAGTCAATGCACAAGAGTCATTCCTGTCCCATCTAGAAGGACATTCTCAAGTCTTTCTCAATTTGATTTCATCCTGTTCCGTTGGACATACTACAGCTTGTGGAGATGAACAAAGGGAACCGAGTATTCAATCACCGAAGAATCATATTTGAATTAGGGACATGCTTTCTAATTTCATGGGGAAATTAACTGTGGGGATCATTATCTTAATTAGCTTATATTTTTTTCTTAAATTAACAGATTGTATATTGTACTGTATTCTGTTTCTGCTTTTCTTCTTTTGTTACTCTCTGTGCTGATACTCTTATTGACTTGCTAAAAAAAAAAAAAAACACCATTATTTAGTCCACAAATTTTCATCCAGAACATTTTCACTGTAAAGCCCTGAGTTCAGCTTTTACTTTACTTTTTTTACCCTTTGTGTATAATCGTTCTTTCTCAAGTCAAGAATGAGGGGAAAATCTTCCTGGAAAAATCCAGGTATGTTCCCAGTAAAACTGAGAAAGGGATCGTGGAACTTGAGTTTGGTCTAACTTAAAACTTTTAAGATCATTTTACAAAAATTGTAGTCCCTGTGCCCAAGAATGTATTTGGCACACCACAGGTGATGAAAAGGCAGCACCAGCCCTAATGAGCCATCAGTTTGGCAAAGGCGTGCTTTCTGAGGATGTGCTATGGTGTTGTGGGAAGCTCTGGTTTTATATTTCAGCATGGGGGAAAGAAAAGCACAGAGTGTTACTGAGGAAAGAAAATGATGTGAACAGAAAGGTATGCAGACAGCCCTGATTGTCTATGAGATCAGAGAATGTCTTTTCTCCAAACACATTTTGCATTTGGATCTTGCTGTTTGATTTTGGGTGGAATTGATTGATTTCAGGCTCTGAAGGCTTATGTGTTCAGTTTGGAGGTATTTTTGACTTGAGGACCAGAGCTGATCATAGCCTGAAAGATAATTTAAATGGAACTGTTTGGATTTTGGCAGCATGGGGATGAGAACTTGAGATGGTCATGGCAAGAGACAGGAGCTACTCAGAGGCCTGAAGAACAACTGAGGAGAGTGACATTTGAGAACAGTGTTTGAGCTGCATCTTGGATTTGCTGAAGGAAAAAGGAAAGTGAGACCTGGAGGCTGGGAACAAACCATGGCCACAGCTATCACACACTGGACACATGCTATCACATACTATTTCCAGCCTGGACAGGTTATGGGATGAAGCGCGGACAAGTGTCCAGTCTCTTACTGCTCTTTTGTTACAGATATTTATTGCACAGCAGCGAGAGATAATGAAGTTCATTTCCCATATGAATAGAGTTCATTTTACCTATCAAGCTTCCTTTAGTATTGAAAATTCAGAGGTATAAGATAATTTATTTTTACGTAGCCAATTCCCAAAAGCATCCGAGGGAACAAAGGTGGAATGATCTCTTCTGAGAAATATTTCTTTCTCTTTCTCCTGTGTCTTTGGGAAAATGTATGATCTGATGAGCTCTTTATCTGTGCATCGTTATTCTTATTCTTTTCAGAGTTGATGTCAAATACTCAAAAGTCTGGGTCAAAAGAAGTGCAACAGCAGAGAAAGCAATCTGGCTGCGAGTGAAGGATTTAATAAAATGTGTCTCATATGCAGCCAGCTTCTCCCACAAAGAAAAAGACAAATGCAGTGCCCCTGTGCCCACGCTGTCCCATTAATGTTCTTCTGACCTAATCTAGCAGAGCAGGGGTGAGAGAGCATTCAGTTCTGAGGGCCCATAATTCTCTTGAAGGCTGGCTGACACTGGTAATGGTGGTTTCATGCAAGCGATGTGTTAAAGAATCCTGTATCAAATGTTAGAAAGTAACACCTGCGGGTTATCTTAGTAGCCCGGTGTTTCTCCACAAAAGAACTGGATCGCTTCTTGTCTTTATGGTTTCAATATCACAGGGCAGAGAGCTAAGTGAGCACTCATGAAAGCAAATACATCTTGTTGCTTTGCAGGAACTGATGGGCTCAGTTTCTCAGTGGAAGTGAGACAAAGTGACTGTGGTTCATTTTGTGGTTGCTCTGGGAAGGTTGGTGAGCCCAGGATTTACTTTAAGTAACAGTGAGGGGAAAAACTCTTCCGTTCATTTCAGATGGCCTCTAAGGGCAGACACAGACTATTACAACTTGTTTCAACACATGAATTTTGGTTTATTAGCTAATGTCTGGACACATTGAGTGGTTAATATTGGGTGTGAATCTGTTTTTAATGCTTTACATTAAGCAGCAGCTAAAAACCTGTGTATTAAGATGTGTGGAAAACAAAACTTAATTAAGAAACAATTGTAAGAAGTTAGACTTTAAGACACGGAGAAAATCTCAAACCAAAAATAGGTCATTACAGGATGGATCATAAGACATGTGGGTAATAGGATCATACATTACTCCAGGGTCCCTTCAAAAATTTACCACTGTGTTTGTATCCCTTGGAACAGTATGCAGGTAAAAAAATGCATAATATGTGGAATGTGTAAGTCATATATTGAGGAATAACAGCTATGAGCGAGCTCATTCATCTGTGCATAATTTTCAGATTATGTTGTTGTTACTCAGTATCACAAGATGTTTCTGACTGGGAAAACGAAAAAGAAAATATGGACTTGGAACATGAGTTGGCTTATCATGCCAAGGGGAAGGTTTTTCTTCTAGAGATCAAATCATGTCTTCCTGCCATGCATGCTTTGGGGTTTCTGTGCAAGAAGCAGGCATCTTGCTGTAGTTCAGAGAATTGCAGGAAAAATGTCTCAAAAGAACAAGCACCTTCCAGTTTTTCCCATCACCAGAGGGAATAGATACAGGCCTGCTGGGTTGAAAAGTAGTCTGAAGGCATTTACAAAAAAAGAACTAAAAGTCAGGTTGTTCTGTTTAGCTTAGCATGAAGAAAGGTAGAAAAGATAATTTGCTAGGAGATGAGTTAAGAAAAGGTTAGAAATGTCTGAGAGAATTTTGATTCTCGTTTGTAAAAGTTTCATATTGCAGAATAGTGATGGAAGTAGGAAATTACATTAATTGATGTCTATTGGAAAATATTCTTCTGTCTCCATTCAAACTGACTTTCAAAACAGAATTATTTTCAGTGGGAAAATGGCATGGTTTTTACATACCTTGCCTTTAGCAGGAACAGGAGAAGGAAGTTCCACCTGCACACAGTTTCCTGCTGAGGTTTGGATTTATGCTTAGAAGCAAACCACTGTATAAATGATAATCAGGCCTCAAGTCCCCAGATTTCCTTTGCTGTAGTAAAAAAGCATACCTGGGATTCAAATGGGGAAAATATTTACCCCAAACTCATTGGTTGTTTTGCAGTGCACTCCAGTTGAGCTAGGAACTGGCCTTTAGTTAGTGAGCCAGATGGTGATGGGTCTGGGGAGGTTCACGTCTCTGTTTTGCTGTCACGGTGCTTTTCTTTCACCAGAGCTTTTTTTGGCCATAACAAAAGCAGCACTTATATGCCACATTTTTTTCATTAGACAAAATCATTTTCCAGTCTTATCCTCTGTGATTTCCAATGGGTGCTGTAGAACAGCATGCCAAGCCCAATTTAGACAAGCACTATTATCTCTGAGGTTTTCTACCTGATGTGCTTGGTGAGATGGTATTTAAATTGCACCTGTGGGCTGATTATCCAGCCACACCGCAAACCTCACTATGGTCCTGAGATCAAGATGCATGAATAGGACTTTTATTCTGCTTTTGTATCTATTATGTATTAGTCTGTGCTGTAAGTGGGTGCTTGAGCTGGTACAAACGACCAGCTCTGACCAGAATGGTAGTTGCAGAGGTTAAGAGCAGGGATACCCCTATATCTTGATTTACCCACTACCTGTAGCTCCTTATAAAACATTATAATCTTAACGGGCAAGGGAGGGAAAGGTTTCATTCAGATGGGGAGCTTTCTGAGAGATACAACTGGTGCTTTAGGATTTCATTCGTTGCACTGTCATAGCAAAAGATGCAAGAAAATTTTCAGTTACTAGTTCCAATAAAATCAGCTCAGTTTGGAGATAAAATAAATCAACCTCAGGCATGGCTAACAACAACTCCACCTGAGACCTCCATTTCTTTATGACAAAACTGTCAGATGTTCTAAGTAGATCATGAACACAATTTTTCTGTAAGCAAAGAACACTTCACTATAATATCCACCATCTGATCTTCTATGCCAAGTATATATTAGCAATGAAAATTAGATGCCTTTCCTTGAAAGAGAAAATATAAAATAAAAGTAACGGTATGTCATTTTTTATTTCCAAAGAGAAGGACCTGGTTATACCACATGCATGTTTATTCTGCTGCAAGCATCTTTTTAATCAGAGTATCTCCATTTCTCAGCTGTTTGAGAAAAAAGCTCTGCTCCAGTAAAGTTGAGCTCAATTATAAAACTTTATTACAGCAAACAAAACGCTCAGTTCCCTAGAGAAGAATAACATTAAAAATGACGAGTTGTTTGTTGTTTTATGACCAAGTGTCTGTGAATGGTCCAGTGCTGAACTAATTTCTCTTAATTTTTTCTCATATGAGGATTATTTTTCCTTTACTAAAATAGTTTTTAAATCTCTGCCACAAATTGAAAGCCCAGAAAAAAATTCCCTCTAGACCTCAGCCTTGTTATTGTAATATAATGGGTTTTAGGGTTTTGAGCTTTCAATATTTTTAGTAACTTGAAACTTCTTTTCACATTTTAAAAAATAAATGAGGTTTGCTATTTATTTAGCACTGCTAGACATTTTAGTATAATGAAAATGCAGAAAAAATCTAGATAGAATCCCATCTCAGTTGAGTGTGAGCCTGTTCGCACCGGAATAACCATACCAGTGTGACTGATGGAAATCTTCATGGGAATTTTGCAGGCTTTCTTATTCATTGCTCAGCTAAGAGGTGATGTTGTCCTGTCCTTTTCTAAGAAGCCTTTCGCATGGATAACAACTTTTACTTCTTTCTGCTACTCAGACCATGCTGATGGATGCTTTCATTACGTGCTAAGGCAAAGATCTCAAATTCCTCACAAGGAGTCCCATTGTCTAGGGGAAGCTGAAGACATAGGATAGACCTCTCAAGGCCATCCCCAGATGTGTTCCCACATCCTGCTCCAGGGGCAGCTCCACAGAAAGCCTTCAAAGGCTGGAAAAGGAGGACTTTTTCCTGCCATAGTGTCAGTGCACAGATGCGGTCCCTGATGCAGCTGAAGCTATTCCTGATGTGCTACGTTCCCATCTCTCTCTTTTCTATCTTCCTCTCTCAAGACAGCGCAACCTGTGAAATGCACAAGGCTTTCAGGTACCAGGGGGTTCGAGGACCCAGCTGGGGGACCTCGGGGGAGCAGGAGGTGAGCAAGGCCTGGCGGCTGGCTGTGTCAAAAGCCACGCTTCATTCCTCCCACCACGGCTCCCGCCAGGCCCGGCACGCCGCACCGCTGTGCTCACACGTTCACACTGTCTCTCGCACTCACCCACTCGCTCTTCAGTGGATTAACATTGACATTCTTCTTGGAAAGAATGTGCTCTTCAGAAGCTCATGACTGCAATGCATGGCTATTTATAAATACCAGCAAGTTGAATAGTTTTCCTGCATTGCAAAGGAACATTTCCTAATTCTGCAATGAGATGGTACATTTTATACAACAGTTGGATGTTTTGTCTGGGTGGATTTGGCAATGGCTCCAACAGTTTCTTATAAAGTACTATAAAACTGCTGCATTTGCTATTCCACCTGTTTCAGTTCTACCTTGACGCTGAATTAGGAGAAAATGGCTGAGCCTGGCACTGAGTGAAAAGAGAGCACTGGGTGTTAGTAAAAGAAGTTTATTCTAGTTAATACAAGGATCCAGCTGGTTTTAGGAAGGCTTTCTCACGCTTCCCCTCACTGCTTCTGTTGAAGTGTGCCACCTCGTTAGCAGTGACAGAGACATATTTGTGGTATCAAAAGATGCAAAAGATTTTAATACTGTTACATAGACCTGATCAGGATAAAGTTAATGACAGCAGTTGTTGCAGCCCTATCTTCTCTTGTATTCCCACTGCAGCTTTTTGTAGCATCATGTCAGGTGTGTTTACCTTATAACTTAGCTGTTTGTACACATCAGCTGTTAAAATTGACATACATGCTGATTTAAACTATGTTTTTCCAGAAAACTGGAAATGGATTTGCAAGTTCTTTTTCCTCTTCCAGGTATTTATGCTTGTCTCCTCAGGTTTTAAGTGTATCTTATTTTAATAGGAATCAGTGGAAGTGGGAAATTAGGCAAAGAATTAGGATGCAGTGGTTTGTGTTTTCAGTGCATTGCTTTACCCATGAATAGTATCTTTCAAGAAATCTTGCAAAATATTTTCCATCTTATGATGGAATTGATCTCTTGCATTTGGTTCCCCCCACATTTTAAAAAGAAAAAAAAAAGTAAGAAACCTCAGAATTTCTTGGAAAAATATTCTTGGTATAAAATGGGTTGTAAAAAGAAACACTATGAAAATATTACCAGCTTTTTGTTTGTTTCTTTTTTGTTTGTTTGTTTGAGGAAAAAAAGAAAGGTGGAGAAACAAGTGTTAGAAAACTAGAAAATGTTAAGCAAAGGGGAAATTTTAGCATGTCAATTTACAAAGTGTGAAAGCTCTGGTTGCTACAACTTTTTTTTTTTTTTTTTTTGAAGGAAGATGCCTACTTATACAATACCTCAGGTGATGACTTGCCTACCCCTCACCTCTGTATTCATATAAATGAGAGCAGGGAAGACCATCAAAGGAAAACTAATTCAAGAGTCAGAGAGCCCGCAGGACAAAAGTCTTTCCACCAATGATCTAACCTATAAATCTGGGAATTGTTAGCATAATGTTCTAGATAGTTGATCTTAACTGCTGTGGTTTGGAGAACCAGGGGAATTGAGTATACGGCTTTCATGAAGAGCCTATATGCTTCACTCTGTGCACGTGAAGATTATTTATAGAGTTAAGTCCAAGAAAGCTGTTTAGTCTGGGAGAAGATGGAAACCAATGGGCAACAAAACAGTGGCTGAGACTTGATACCTGGGGTAAACAACTTCAAGGGAGTTAAAATAACAATAACTCAATAATCACTTGGGAAAATGCTATTTTTCAGGCCCCAGGCAGTTACACAGCTGGCTCGCCAACTCTGAGAGCCCAGAGATCAAAAAGAATATGAATCTTAAAAGGACCTCGTTGGAACAAGAAAGGAAGGAGTGGGTTGTGAGCAGCTGTCTGGGGATGAGTGGAAGAGTCTGAAAAAGGAAGGGAATGCAGCCGAGCCCAAGTATGGAGATAACTGAACAGGCTGGAAAAAATGTAGGCTGAAACTCACTGCTGCACAGAGCTTATTTCAGCAGCAGGTGGAAGTAAATCCTACTGCACCTGAGAATACGGTAACTAGAAGTATCTGATTACCATAAAGACTTTCACTGATACCCAGGCTTTTGACAGGGTTTGATTTTTGGTGAACAAGGAAGAGGACAAAATCTAAAACTGGATTTTGGAGCTGAAATTCCCTTAGAGTTTGGTATTTAGCTTTTTTTTTTTCCGTCCTAGTTTGTTTGTTTGTTTGTTTTTGTTTTGTTCTAATATTTCCCTGAATTAGTCCAACTGTTCTTTCTATGCAGTAGCGAAATTTCTCATCAGTTTTACTCAGAAGGATCTGTAAAGTGCTAGTACCTTGTCAAGTAATGTCCATACTATAAATTATAGTGCAGAGCAGTTGTAGGTAAGGACACTTTTTAAAATGGGAATTGGTTCTAGGAGATGCCCATTCAAGAAAGCAAAGCTGGCTGTTGCTTACTTGAAAACAACTAAAACCTGTAGTGACCTAAGCTAAGTGATCGGTCATTTTTCAGATGGTGTGCTGTTTGTATACCTAGTAAAGAAATAACTTAAGGTCAGTTGGAGGAAGCCTCTGTTTTTTTTCTCTGAATGAAAATGAAATATTTGGTAACTAAAGAACATCCAGTTACATGGTCTGCGTCCATGCCTTAGTCTCCTGAATATAAGGATTTAGGATTTAACAGTATTCTTTTAGCATATTTTTTTAGAATTAAGATAAGGTATCAGACCAACAAATGATTTAAATAACTGATAATGAACTCTGCTTGTGGCAAAGTGCACAGTTTCTTAAAATTTCATTTGCAGTAGGTTTGGCTCACTCAGACGTGTGTAACACAGTAACATGCCTGTGCTTTAATACTGTCTGACTTAACATTCCCAATAGTGACTACCAGCTCTGCTTCCTTGTCTGTTCTTTGTTCCTTGCAGTTATTTTCTGTTGTTACAGCTACAAACTCAGATTTTAACAAGGGCTTAAAATCCACAGAATCTGGGAATGGGTCATCCTTTCTGTCTTCATTGCAAAATGCTTTCTGTTTGTTTCTCTCATTTCCTTTGCATCGTAGATCAAATCAGATAGGTGTGTTTTGGATCTCCCAACTACCAGAAATGGATGTGAAAGCACAAAATATGCACTTGTCTTTCTCAGGAGACTTTCAGCACCAGGAGTACCTTCATTTTCTGGTTCTGTTAATGCTTTTCATTAAT
>VXAA01004598.1:2475316-2490841 GCA_013399115.1 Anseranas semipalmata | reverse complement strand
GGCATGGGGGGCCCGGGGGGTTGCGGGTCCCCGCACCGTGCCCGGGAGCCGCTGCTGGTGTTTGCTGAGCCGCCGCCGGCCCCAGCGTGCTGTCGGCAGGGCGTCGGAACCCAGCAAAAAGCACCTCGGTGCTGGCGGGTCCTTTGCTGCTCTCTCGTTTCCTTGCCAAAAAATGCAATACATTACTTCCCTTGATAACTTACTAAGGGAAGGAACTTATTAAAATTTTCTCTTTGAATTCTTCGTGGGGTGACGCGTGTCTGTGAGATGCGACATCTGTTTTGGTAAGCGCGTGACGGAGTTAAATGGGTTTGTGTGACGTGCCATAGAACGTATTTCGGTAATGTACTTTGGTCAACTTAGCATTGGATCTTCGAGTATCCAGCGCTAAATCCAAATGGGACAACGGATCTTGTGCTGGGCTCGATACTAACGAAGAACGTTTTTGTCAAGAGTGGATTCCAGTTCTACTTGTTTTAATAGCTGGTCACATCTTGTCATTTCTCATAGAGTCAGTTTCAGCGCTGACTGTTAAGTGCTTGTTTGAGTAAGTGCTAACTAACGTTTAGATGTTGTTCTTGTAGCTTTCATGCTGAACGTAAACGTTATGATCCACACAATTAGTTTGTTTCAGTAAGCATCAATAAAGTTAGCAGGAACAACAGACCTTTGCCAATCGGATTGAGTTTTCATAGCAGAATTCTACATATTAAATGAAAATCAATATTTAATGACAGGTTATTAAATGAGTATTATTTAGCTTCCAGGTCACCATGTCGTGCATGATAACGGAGAATTTCACTGCATGCACACATAGCTGGAACCAGTGAGCGGTTTTGCAGGCACAGGAGGATACAAACAGCTGTTTTTTGGCAGAAGTTTGGTTTGCTGTCTTCCTATCTGCTCCTCCAACCTATGCACAGAAGGAACATCCCTGACCGCTTAGAGGGCTGTGCAGAAACTGCTGAGTTTTAGCAGAGGCTGGTGGCCCTTTGGCACCGACCTTTTCCACCTGCTGTTTCTACCTGCCTGCAGCTGAAATCACCAAAAAATGTGGTTGCAGGAGGTCGGGTATGCACACACTGCAGAGCAGCCTCAGAGCGGGGCTTCACGGCCATTCCTGCACGCCCCAGGGAGTGCTCATGTTGTGAATTTAGGGAGAGCTATGGGAAGCGCAACAAATTGCTGTGCAGCAATCTTACAAGGTGAGGCTGACTCGCCGCGCGGTCCTCAAGCCCTCCTGAGCACAGATTGCCGGTCCTCCGGAAGGATGAGGAAATGCGTTGGTTTCCTGGGGTGAACCAACGCGTACTTCTGCAGGGCTGAGGTTATGGAGCATCCTTTCACTGCTCGTCTAGGCAGCTGGAGCAGATCTGGGCTGACAGACAATTCACCATCTCTTAGCGATCCTCCCACGTTATCTGTGCGTGAGTGTTGCTGTCAGACAGACGTAGCTAGGCACGGACAAAGTCAAAATGAGGAGTTTTTGAGCTGCGAGGGGGTGAGAACAGTAGACCTTCGCTCTGCAGCGCAATGCTGTGTTTGCTCTACCACGGACAGCAGAATATAGAGCTGCATGACGTATCTTGATTTATTATATGTTTTTTTTAACTTGATAATCTGTTGCTTTTGTTATTTTTTTATTTTTGGATTAACTGCAGAGCAATATAGAGAAGCAGAATCAAAAGCTTTACTGAGAGGATTTTAACACTGCTGTTTTCTTTTGGGGCCAGATCCTCAGCTGGAGTAAAGTGAAAGTAACCCTATTAGTATTGGTGGAGCCGTGCTGCCTTATGCCAGCTGACTTTCTGATCCACGATGTTAGGGGAGCACAATAGAGAGATTAACTTGTTAAGCATCTTTAATGATGATTAGAAATTACAATATGATTAAATTTTTATTAAGCAATTGTCTGGGGTTCTAATAACATTTGATAATTTAGGCAGGACATTAACCTACAGCTACCACAATACAAATACATGTGGTGTTAGTCATATTCTTGGTAGTGGAATGGGGATTATCAGACACGGGGAAGCTGGGTATTCAGTAATTCTGGACATGGAAATCTTTCCATGTGGTGTCTCCTGGTACAGAATCATGCACTTCTGTGCAGTGTTGTATTCTCTCCCATGTTAGATGGAGATTTATCCATTTTCCCCAATCTTTTTTTATCCATTTTCCCCAATCTGAATTTAGGAAAATTCATAGAAGTGGGAGCATCTGCAGCCCATCCTTGTTAGGGCTCACAGGAACTGTGGTGTCAGGGACCGGATCGTGGCAGGGACACATCCATCTCTGCTCGTAGGTCTTTGTGGTGAAGGTGCTCGTCCATTGCTGCAACGAGACATCGCGCTGACAGAACTGGGGGCTCTGTACAATAATCTGGTTTCTTGCTCTTCCTGCATGCTTAACCTTAGGAATAGGATCTGGTTAGAAGCGCTTTGTTCGTTTGTCGTAATCTGGATGACTAACTGAAGTGTGAAACACAATACAAGTGTGTGGGAAGCTCATCTGCATTGGCACAAAGCATCAGAGTTAATTTATTTCCTCCTGAAATAAGATTGGCATATTAAATGGGTTTTAAGAACAAAAAAATTGTGGAGGTGTAACAAGCATTTCATAAATTAGTGCTTGCAGCAAAGTAACTTAGTGCCATGTCTGTTTTAAATACATATATTTTTGGAATGCGAACTTGTCCATAACTGTTGCTACTTCAGGGTCAAATTTTGCTTAACTTGCGATGAAGTACACGATGTGGTGATTCTTGTAGTAGCCCGATTGGGATGAAAACATAAAACTCTTAATGAAATCAGCATTTTCTTTTCCTGAGACATTACGTGGTCTGGGGTGACCAAGCTGGCTCAGTCTGACAGATGGGCTCAGAGCAGCAACTTCGTCGTGCTCAGGTGATGGGAAACTGGCTGGCTTTATCACTGCAGCTCTTCCCGGCGAGGCATCCCCAGTAGGCAGTACCACAGATATACTGCCGAATGCCACACACTCATATACCAGGTCCGTAGAAATTGTGAGATTAAACGGTCAGAGTTTACCTAGAGTTACACTGGAGGGCAGTTCCCTTAGGATGTTCTTGGCTATTTTTTAAGATGTGATGAATCATTAGGATTGTGTTCTTACATATAATTGAAAAAAAAAAACAGAAACAAATAGTAGCTGAGTTGTTCACATAGTCACTAAAGCTCCTGTAATGACTTCTTTTTCAGCAGGGAGCCCAAGGTCTGGCAGTATGAACAGCAACCCGTCTGGCTCACCAGGGCATCTGCTCGAGCTGCGTTGGGATTGAGAGAGGTGGTGGGCAGTGGCAGAAGCGCGGTGCTGTGGCTTAAAGCCTTGCTGTTACAACCACGGCAGCTGTCTGTGTGTCCTTCTAGCCTATGGCTAATGCAAGATTAAAAAAAATAATAATTGAGGTTGAACCTCAAGGAAAGACAGTTAAATGAGCGCTTTCTACTTTCAGTTTGTAATGAGTTAGCAGCAAATTTTATGTTATATGAACGAAGATGTGAAACTCAACGCTGTGTCTGACTTCTTGTCTTAGGCAAGTGCATGGGGTTCTGGGAGCTGGTTTTGTCAGCGTCCATTCACTTCCCGTGGGGGTTAAAGGTGGGATAAATCGTTCTCCCGTTCTAGTTGGACATTCTGAGAATGAAGGGGGTTATTAGCCCGCCTCACATTCACACTCAGGCTGCTAAGGTGTTAGGCACCGTAGAAGAGTTTCATTGCTGCCCCGTTCCATGTTCCCACAAAGGAATTGGCTTTCTGAATTTGGCAGTCTGGCAGTTCTTTTTTTAGCTTTGATACAGCTTTAAAATTGATGATTGAAAAATCTAATTCAGTGTTTTAGATTTCAAAATTGTCTATTCAATGCAGAGCCCGAAAGTTGTTGTGTTTTACTGCAACAGTAGTAACAGCTTTGCCCTTCCTTACAATATAGACTATCCAGTAAACTCCAAAATCAATTTAACAGCATCCTGGGAGTAAATGGAGTGTTCTACTGATGGAGATTATAATGGGCTCTAATGTTTCTGGGATGCAAAAGCGTAGTCTTGTTTCTAACATAATGTTAAAACAAAGATCTCAAAAACTGAACACTCATTAGCTAATGGGATCCTTAAACTACAGATCTTTTCCTTCTCTTTCATATCTTTCTTACTGCAGAATTTTTCCTTATTTCAGTCAAACTGTGGTGTGAGATGATAATGCCTATTGAACTGTTCTGTGATAATGTTTTGACCTTCAGGATTGTGTACAGACTAGTAACTTGCATTGAAGAAATGTAATTTTTTGGTATTTCTAATCTACAGGGATTCCAAAACATTTCATTTTAAAGTATGTCTTCTATCACAGAATATTTATTTAAAATCTGCATATGCAGCTTGTGGTTAGTTTCAAATATTTTTTCAAATAGAATAATGTTTCCTCGTGCCTCTTAATACAAATGCAAACCAAAACAGATATTGCTGATTCCTGTAATACCAGATGGTATTGCTGGTTTTTCTTTCCAGTAAGAAAAATTGCTGTAGAGATTAGGTAGGAAAGGAAAAAAACAACCATTTCAAAACAATCAAGGCAAAATAACACCTTTGAGTTAGTGATTATTGCTATTAAGAGGACAGAAATGGGGCTGTCATTATGAAGATGAATTCAGAGATTATGCTTAAATGGCTTGTGAAGATCAGATGTGTGTGTAGTTTAAGGTAATTTTTTTAGACTTACTGCTTCATAACTGACAAGTAAGAATGGAAATGCGTTAATTCAGTGCTAACTGAAGAAAGTGTAACGCTGTTAACATTTGCAATAGAAAAGAGAAGGAGGGGCCTTGAGTTTAGGACATGGCGATTTAGATCTCAGTTCTCAAAGGTCTTCTGCAGATTTTCCAGTCTGACTGTGGCAACGTCTCTTTGGGTGGCCAGCAGTATTCAGAGATGGAGGAGCTCTGGAGGAGCCACTGTGCCTGGCCAGCACCACGATACCAGCCCAAGATAGGTTCTCTTGTTGACTAGAAGAGCATGCTCGGTAAAGGTTATTTGGGAAATAAAGCTGAAAATGTGGAGGAGCTCCTTCATCCATTCGGTAAGATAGTTTGTGCAAAGAAATAGATTTGTTGGACCGAACAGGCAGAAATTTTGAAATTTCAGAAATCTTGAGTGGCCACTTGGTATATAAACAATTGGTACTTGTTTATTCTTGCCAGCAATACTTCTGTTGTTCGAATGTAAAGCATTTCCTGTCACCCCATGTGTATCCTGCATGCTGTGTAATGAGGAAAAGAAAAATTGTGTAAGGCTACTTTTGTACATTTTGGCTTCTGATTATAATCCAAAGTGGATACACATTGTAAGCAAAGAAAAAAATTTCAAAAAATGAATCATTCATCAAATTCTATTGTAAAAATAACAACAACAACAAAAAACAATATTAATTTAGATACCTGTTTTTTCCAGATTAATTTGAGTATGGGAGTATACTTGTGGTAGATGAAATAGAAACAATTGCCCTTTTTAGTCAGCACGCTCTTGGAAGATCTTCAGACTGGTAGATCTGATGCCCTCATACCTGTCTGTTTGGCTTTCTTGCGTTTTGAGTCTTCATTGTTTTTAACAAGGTAGTAATGAAAAGGAATTGGTTGAGTAAACTCACGTGGACCAAATTCCCACTTCTTGGCTACTCCTGAAGGAGCTACTTTGTCACAAAATATTACAGGATTTCAGCAAATGCTGGCCTTTTAGATGGATAAGTTACATGGTTTGAAACTTCAGTACCAAGCAGAGAATACCATTTTTTTCAGAAGAGCTGATTGAAACCTTAACTTGGGTAGTCAACATTTCAGATGGGTTTATGTTGAAAAAGGCAACGTTAGTAAACTCTCTTTTATCTATCTTGGTTTTATTATTTACAGGAGTTAACGTCCATTGTCATGCAATGGGTAATGAATTAGAAGCTGTTTTCAAGATAGATGTAATTTCATTTTTTGTACCCAAAGCATGCTAGTCTTCCTTGGGCAAAGCCATGGGCACATGGACAAAGAGAAATCCTTTGTTTTGGATATTCTACATTTTCATGCATGCTTCTAAATTTTCTGCTTCCTCTCCTTTTTTGTCAGCTTTTATTTCTCCCACATTTCTATCGTCGTTTCGATTCTGCATTCCACTTGCCTGCCTCTGCCTCTCTTACGACTCCTGTGACTGCCATATTTTGACTGTGGTGCCGTGCTGAGCTACGTGTTGGCTTCTCCATTAATGTTGTCTAAATGTAAATGAATCCTGGCCTTGTACTGCTGCTTCTCTCAAGTCTTTCAACAGCGTATAAGTTCAGTCTCCATTCTGTGGGTAGCATCTGAACTCCTTAAAGAAAAGTTGTTCTTTATCTATTATAAGTAGCAACTGTGCTGCCTTTGATGTAATGGAGCAGCTACTGCAAGGTGTAATCAATTGGCTCAAATTAGGACCATCTATTAGCTTACATCTGCCCTACATGTGTGTTTGTTGCTGTTCTGTTCAAGGGCAACTCATGATGTTAATTTTAAATGTTTAGATTTGGGCTGCTGCTGTTTTTCGCATCTAAATGTCAACTGCATGTGACAAATAGAATAATATAAAATAATTACACATTTTTTCTCCAATCAAGGAAGAGGGGTGTTGAATTGTTTAATTACTGGCTTTGCCAGCATACAGATGGGAAGGCTTTTCAGGTAAGTTGCTCATACAAAATGCCTGAAATGGGTAGTAATTAACAACTGGCTCTTCATTGGTATGTTAATTATGCTGCCATTTGTCCTGGTGCCTGTCCTTGTTTAAATGTTCAGTTACACTGAAGTGAAGCGTTCACTTCCTGGCAAACACAGAATGTATCAGAACAGTTTGACTCTCAGATATATGCAAATATTTTATGGGAAGAGGCATGCCAGTAAATCACTGAGCTGCAAAGAACAAAAACACTGCATATTTGTATTCCTCAGAGGTAAAAGCAAAATCTGTTTCTATGGAATATGCAGGCCTGATTTTGAAAAATGTTCTCCAGTGCTTTCCCAGTAATAATCCAGAACACAATTTCATGCAAGTAGGTAACCTGAGGGACTGTTTGCTGCTGGCTCTGCCCATTAGAAAAGGTAGGTGGACATCTGGGTGCCGTGAAATATTCTTGCAATGCATCTATTTTTAAAACTGCGCTGCTTGTAATACCTGGATGGAAAATGGAGCTGAACTGGAAACACTTTTAAAACTTGGGGTAAATGCAAGGAAAATTAAATTAACTTCTTGTGTATAGATCACGTCAGTAGTTTCAAATCTTATTTAATTTACAGTTCGGTTCTTTTGAGAACACAGATTGTCTGCTGTTACTTGGATGGTGCTTTGACCAATGCAGCCCTGATCTCCACATATTACTGTGGTAGGTAAAAATAGACTGCATCTAGCATGAATCTTTAAGTTATTCAGTAAATATCCTGAAGAGGGCCAGGGTGGTAAAGTTACGTGGCTGACCAGCATGTCAGAATGAGACTAGTATTTTAATTTGCTAAGCCTCTGTTCCATGGAAAGTGGTTCATCTTCCCAACACCCTGTGACCCTCATCATCACAGGGCAATAGTCAACAACCCCTGAAATTAGGTGCTGGTTTTGTAACAGTAGCCGTAGGAAGAGGATTATAGTCATAAAATTAGCTATAAAATGGCACTAGCTACTGTGTGTCACTGCCCTCTGAGTCATGTTTGAGCTGTTTATTGACAAAATTTTAGTGCTGTTGGTACTGCAGAGCCATTATGGCTACAGAACAGCTGGGTTTCCGTTGTTTCGTGTCCAACAGGCAAAGTTGCTAGCTCAGTTTTGAGTCCAGCTTTAGAGACCTGAAGTATTGTCAGCTAGAAAAGCTTGGTTTTGAAATGCTAACTTCTTGTGTTCGCAGCCACTGAGAGGCAGCTCATTTAACAGAAGCCTGCCGAGGCTGGCCCTATGACAGAGTTCAGAGAAATAGGGGTCAGTCTGATGACTGCTCCTGTGAGTCATGTTCATGTCATAGGATATGGGGACACCAATGGTTTCTGCTGATTTTTTTTTTTTCTTTAGGGAATCTTTAAGAGATTGACTGGTTGGTTGCGCATAGCTCTGTCACCCTGCCCTGCACGTTCTGTAATGAGTAGTGATTTGACCAGTAGAAAACAAGGCTGGGTAATGAAAACTTCCCTTTATTGTTTGGGATTTTCAGTAGCCTTGGGAATGCAATGGCAAATTATTGGAGGTATGTAAAAGTTTGGGTGTTCCTGGCATAAATATTCTTTTACTAATTCATTTTGTTGATGTTTTCGTGTAAAAAAAGGGTGAAATTTAATTTGCTGGGCGATCGGGTTTGTGGGAACTGCAGTTGCATCTTAGCTGCATTGTATTTTTACTTCCCAGTGAAGGTTTGAAGTATGCACTTTCATTGTTGAAATTAAAGTAAATGAACCATTACTGAGAAAAATACAGGAGCATTTTCAAGTTCTTGTATGAAGACTGGAAAATAAGAATAGCTTCTGAACGTGTGGGCACATTTAGAAGGTGGGCTGGAGTCCTAATAATTAATCTTCAGCTCTTTTCTTGTAGAAATTTTATCAGGCCAAACAAGTTTTCTGCAAAAAATAGTTTTGGGGGTTATTGAGACCTTCTCTGACCACGAGGCAGAGTTTAGATGGAAGAGGTGTCTGTCTGCCCGGCAGGAGGACTCATGTTGCCGCCTGGAGGTCACCAGCCATGGTGCTGAATGGGCTCGCGGGGCTGTGCTCCACCTCGGCCACACCACTGCACGGCGTGGGTTTGGGCTGCATCTCTGAGTGCTAACCATTAGCAGTCCAGGTGTTGAGGGCATCTTCTGTTCTTCTGGCTCTCTCATCATGGTGGTGATTTCCAGCAAAGAGGACAGCGAACTGCGGAATGAAGAGTGTCTTAAATGAACATCACAATCTTCCCCAGTTGAAGTCTGCAGAATCCAGATTTAACAATTACTACACAAGTAATGAAAAAACGTGGAAGGTCTCTGCAGATTCTCTGCCAGAAGCTCTCCGCACTGTGAGTTAGGATTGTTCCTAGTGGAATGTTCTCATGTTAGGTAGGTGAGGCTCAACTGGATTCTCACTAAGAACAAAACGTGCTAGATCAGACTTGTGCTACATGGAACCCCTATCCAAAATCAGTCTGTCACGGACATTTTAGAATAAACTATAAGACTGCAACAGAGAATTTTCTTCCTTTGTAGCTGATGGGCATTGTGAAGTACATAGGTTTATAAGAGTCTTGTGTTCCTCTTGTAGGTTATTTAAGCTTGAGACTTGGCTCTTGAATGATAGCAGTCGTTGGTTTTGTTTTTTCTAACTGAAATTGAATGTTTCTGTACTGGTCGTAGTCTGTGATGTCTTCCTGATACAACAAATGAACCTATGCTCTCTGAGATGTAGTAGTAAACTAAATATATTTTGATACTCTTTTGGTCAACAAATAAGCTAACATCGTAAGTTTCCAAAGTGTTTGCTGACTGAAGATTTAATTTTTTCATTTTTGTTTTTAAAATGGTGTCCTCCTTCAGCTACTTAAGCCCTTTGGTTCTGAACTGTAAATGGAACTGAGGCTTAGGATTTTTACATTTTAGGGAAAGCTGCCAATCTGAATTCCTTTCACAGTATTCCTATGGCCTTGAGATAGACATTGAAGCCACGTGTATTTTAAGCATACCAGCCAGCTTTCTCCAGAGTTTTCCCTTTCGCTGCCTGTATTTCTCCCTTCAGGTTCCACATATGTTTTAAAAAAAGGAGACCATGTAAATATCTAAGTACTTTTTGAGGTTGGGCAGCTGTAGGAAGGCCCTGTAAAACAAAATCTTAATGCTGTGGTACAATAACCAAATTAAAAGATAGGTGGTTTTACTTGTTGGCATTTTGGTTGGATAGAATCAGCTGGAGATGTGTGGGTGGGTGGAAAGAACATTTACATGAAGTTCATGCTGAATTATGTTTTGCTTGAGGAAAACTATTCATTACTCTCATAGCTGGCACATGCTTTTTTATTCCTTCTCTAAAGTAATACCTGACTACTTTGATGAAAAGTATGATATGTCATTAAGGAATTGGTTCTGCCTCATCTACTGATGATGTGCAGAAACCTCCCTGCCCTTGGTGTAACGGAGACACAGGCAGAATGCCAGTCCTCGCTTTGCCCTCGGAAGGGCGTGCGCGTGGTAAACGTTTCAGGGTGCTCAGGGCCGGGGCTCCATCTCCTGGGATGGAAAGTGCGGGCGTTAACAATGCGGCCTCGGAGTTCAGCTCCAGAGCTCGCTGTCTCCACCTGCACCCCCGTGTTGGGATTGGCTTTTTCAAGGTGGTCTTTAGAACAAAATGTTCTTTCATCACTGCTCGGTTTCAAGTGACTGCGGTAATTATGAATAAGTTTCAGAGACCAATAAATTCTCACTGTGCAGGAGGATTCTTGGCTGTTACAAGCTGCCTGCATTTTTCAGTTTTATTGCTGGCTGGCTACCTCCTGTCTGAGATCTGAGCAGGGCAAGAAGACAGGCTTGTGGCACAGGCACTAGACAGGGTTCACATTTACTACAGACTTCCTGCTTAACCTCTGACAAGACCTGTTATGTCTCTGTGCCAGAGATACCAGTCATCTGATTTTTGTTTCCGTTTCTCTTCTCTTCAGTTTGCCTGTCCTGTTTATATGACTGTGTATTCTGGGATGGTTTTTTCATATACATCTGTGAAATTAGTTCAGTTACAAGGACACTATAAAATAACGTATCTGTAGGACAATGTGGAGTGCCTATCCTGGAGCAATTAGAGAATAGCTTTCTTTTTTTTTTCATTGTTATGTACTAATTGATAATATTTTAATAATAGACTTATATTGCATCCACATTTGTGTTGGTCTGACTCAGAATTTTTCTCTCATTGTAAATATACAGAATAGTAATACAGAAATAAGCAGAATATACATTTTCTTTCTCCTTGGAAATGGCAGATATTATTTATTCCGGGCACATTAATAACCATTAATTTGTATTTCCTTTATGCAGTGGCTACGATGGTGGGATAACGTGTTTTTTTAGTGTCTTAGGAAAGTATACCCATGAGCACAGATGGATAGCTATTTCATTGCTAAACTACCAATGATGCACCTGGCTATAAAATCTTAATATAGGCTTTACAACTTATTTCTTGCTCTCTTGACTTATGGTCACTCAATCTGCCTTTGGTTTCTTCTCAGCCAGGTACAGTTTGAATTAAGATTAAGAGCAAAATATTGATTGCGTCATACACACACACACAAAAATTTTAAAAATGTATGAAAAATAAAGTGAAAATTATGAGTCATTTTTCAAGTGTTTGTTATGTGTTTGAGCACTGAATTTAAGAAGTAGGAAAATGCATTATAGGGGGTTATTTGGTTAGTATGTTAACTCAAACTGCTCTTTAAATCAAATAAATGAGCTCAGTTTGAAAGTACATACATTTTCAGAAATCAAATCATGATTCGTCCTAATGGTGAAATGTAATGATAAGGTATTTGTGTTGATTTTTTCGGTTAGTGCATTGGGCTGCTACCAGTTGTTTGCTTTGTTCTGTAGAGTTCCTGTAGAGTATCTGGAGTGCAATTGCCACGTTGGGCATTCAGAGTAATTGTATATGTCCTTTGTACTTGTCTGTGCCGCTCGTCTGTCAGCAAATATGAAAGTTAAAAATTCAGTTTGATCAATATTTATAGACAAATACTCAGCTTGTTTTTTTGACAAACATGCAGTTTGTTTGTAGTGAGTTTTTTTCAGTGGCATTCTTTGCTTCCATGTTTGGTATATCTACAGAACTGTCTGTATACTTTTGGGAGCAAGTGGCTTGTAATGGATGTCAAATCATATTTAATATGAATATAGGGACATGAACATCCACTGAATTCTTGTATTTTGTAATTTCAAAAAAGCAATAAAGAACATGGCTTTTATAGCTGATCACTTCTTGAAAGCCCAGCAGAGCTTACCTGAAAGCATAATTGTCTCTTTTATTTTAAAATTGATAATTCTGACTAAAGCAAAGTTTAAGATTCAATATTATAAAAACTCTTCAGGAAATAGCTCTGTGTGAAGAAGTTAAGCGGAAACAAATGTTCCAAAATTCATGACAAATTCTTGGGTGTGTAGTAAATACAAAGTAACACCAAGGAATCTTCTGCAGCAGAACACAGCAGTATTTTGTATTTACTATATGCCTATCAAGATTTTCCTTACGCCATATTGTTGGGGTGTTCTATTTGGGGCATGTGTGGGAATGAAAAACTCTAGAAAGTAAAGCAAAAAATGCAAATGCAGCTACTGTTGAATTTCCAAAAGCCTGTGGGCTTTTATTATATTTTTATTTGCAGACATGAAAGATATAATACTTGAAATTACCTAAAAGGCAGAGTGTTCTAAACAGTGTAATTAATGATCCTGAGGCAGTGATGGGTAGAAAAATTATTAAGAGCTTTATGTGTAACTTATTTGGAAGGCAGAAAAATTCAGCTTTTAGAGAACTTACCTTCAAAGACACGGGTAGCTGCTAATACGGGTTGGTATGGCAGAGCAGGGGAAGTTTCAGAAGATGTTCTGAAGGCTGTCCTCTGCCGGAGGGTAAGCTGCACGCATCCGGGTCTGTGATAGGTGCCAGCTGTAGGTTGGGGCACCAAGACTGGTGTATGCTTTTCAGGCATCTTTTTAAGGTCCAGTAAGATCTGAATCTGGAATTTCCCTATCCGCAGACCTTTTCCATGATCTAAAAGATGGAGTATGGAGCTTTGTAAATTGGGCCTGGAGTTTAGAAAAATAGTGGTTTGGAGTGATGGATCACACAACCAATCTACTCACGTGTACATCTTGTTTAAGTCTGGTGAAATTGTTCATCCTTGTCTCTGCTATGAACAGTGAGGATAGCTGTTTTCTCCCATCTCTAGAAAGAAAAATTAAAAGAGATGTTAATCAGAAAATCTCCTTTTAGTTACTGGAAGCTCAGTGAGGGATAAAATGAACTTGATATTTAATACGCAGGGCTCAGGCTCGGTTTTTAAAATGGAGCTAAGTGTGTTTTTTCCTCCGCAAATTTTAGATGGAGAACACTGGTTTAGAAATTGTGAGGAAAAGGAGAAAAAACATACTACTTTTAGAACAAGTTTTATGATGCATAGTGATATTCTTTTTAGGGTATTTCAGACAAATATTCTTATTCATAGTAATAAATTGGGATGTGGAAACACCTGAAAGGCCAATTAATTATCATAACATCAAATAAGCATCATTTGCTTGTTGATCGAGCAGAACTGAAGTCATTAGTGCTATCAATAAAATATTGTTTAATGGAAACGATAGAATTGTGATTACCCAACAGTGCCCAAGGACACTGTAAATACACTGATAATTAAGTATTTGCTAACAGGAGTTGTTGTTCTGAATAAAATTTAGAATTAACATACCCTTCTGAGGCACACTTAAAACAAATCTTTGTAATAAATAATAAAGGCATTTGAAGGATATGAGTAAATAATTTACAATGGGTAATTTAAATCAGAGTGGTCTAAATTTTGAATCTTTGTAGTTGGACTGTGTTGTTCTGAGCTGCCCACGCTTGGTAGGGACTGGATGGCTCTGTACGTGTGGGTGCATCACAAAGCCTCAGGTCTCTGAGCCCGGCTTAGTCAGCGGCTTGCAGGACAGCTCGTGGTCCACCACCACAGCAGCAGTGGTCCGTTTAGCCTTACACAGTTGGACAGTCATCGCTTCATCAGAAATAATACGTTCAGATCTTTCATGGTCTTCCTTAGCACCCCCTCCATGACTTGGCTCAGCGAAAGGACTACCAGAGGTGATTCCTCTGGGTGTTTGACCCATGTTGTTGTAGCAGGCAGGTCAGGCACAAGATACCACTTCTGTCTTCATCTGGCTCTGCAGAGTTGCAGTTTTAAATTTAGGATAAGTAATATAAATATTTGCACCTGTGAGCTTAGACCATGCTTACTGTGCCTGTCCACCTCAATGAAAATGGATTATAAGAATATTTATGTGAAACAGTTAAGAGGGGACCACACATGAATTCATTCACAAGAAAATCTCTGCTTGGTATTTAAGAAAAATCTTGTTAAAGTTCTTCCAGGTTGAATCAAAAGTTACAGGCATAAATACTGCCTTGCATGCTCATGAAATCTGATAGCTGACTTTTATCGTAGATAGCTTTACAGAAAACATGGACAGGAATCGAGTGATGTTGACTCTCAAGTCACATAAAATGACTTTCATGTGAATTCTGTGCATTTTGGGGTAGGGATGAAAAGTAAAATAGTCAAGAGAAGGCTTTGGGTTCCTAGGAAAACTGGGCTACCCCAGTCTGCATTTGGTTTAGATCAATCAATCCTGGTCAATCTTGTAGGCAGATTATCCATTTATCATCCATTATCTTTATTTCATTGCATATTTACAGCTATTCAGTAACTTTTATGAGACTGATAGGAGTTCAGAGCACACTGCCTCTGTGAAAGGAGTGCACCGTCATGTTGTTATGATGCGAACTCTGGAGAGCCCTGGTGAGGTTTCTCTTGCTTATACCGTTATAATTATTTTAATGGTAATTTCAAAAGAATTTCTGCAAATTGACAGTTGGAACTCAAATTGATTTTGTTCACATACAACCAGTGATATTTGGTCAAAATCTAAACCAGCTTCTGTTGCTGGAAAAAAAGGCTAGACAGATAGCAAGAAGCCAGATAGAAGTAAACTGTTGTTTATAAATAAGTAATCTGAAGATGGGTGAATAAAAATGAAGTCTCAAGTGATGACATAGTAACTGCTCAAGAGTTTATCTGCACGCATTGTAATTATTTATTTCTCGTAAAACAATTGCACAGGAATGTGTTAAAGCACATTAGCTTGTAAACATCTTTGGACAATTATCTCGCAGAACAGGAAAATGAAATGAGATGAAGAGTTTGGGGAAGGACAAATAGCAATGTCTATATAAAAAAAAAGTAATCAATTGGTCATTGAGAGTAAGGACATACTATGACAAGTACTTCATTTGATTATTAAGGAAATAAATAAACAGTGGGAGTTGGCTAATTTCTTACCTCTGGAGAAGGAGCAGGCTTGAGAATCATGGTGTGCCCTGCTCATCATGTAAAACCTGGCTGTTGTGTCCCAGACAAAAGGTTCATTGAGCTCAGCGTGCCTTTTCCAGCATTGGCCAAAGCAGGTGCTTGAAGGAGCATGAAATCAGGGCGAGCATGTCTGGTGCTCCCGTGGGTACATTCCCACCCTCCAGCCATGCGTGACTCAGAGGCTTCCTGAGCCAGGCATGACATTACTATTTAATAGCACTCAGCAGGTTTCTTTTCCTCAATTTTGGACGGGCTCTAAAACCCATGCAGCCTTCTAGCATCCACAGCTTCCTGTTGCAGGGAGCTTGGAGCATCCAGAGATGGTCATGACAGGTCAGGAAGGTGTGGAAAAAGTAAAAAGGGTGCA
>VXAA01004598.1:2464277-2475271 GCA_013399115.1 Anseranas semipalmata | reverse complement strand
AATTTGTAGGACAGTTTAACAGCAGCTGAAATAGCTTCACTTTGCCCTTGATGAGTGGACAGACTTGGGGTGGCTTCCCAAGGGGGGGGACAAGCAGCGCAAGGCATCTCGATTCAGCTGTTCTGATGCATGTAGTCATGGGGACATCCAGCAAGGAACAGCACGTGGAGCAGTGCAGGAAATCAGGGATGGTTGGATGAGAGCGTTTTTCTTTCTGTGTAGAAAGGAGTCAAGTCTTAGCGATGTGAAGACATGCAACAGGATTTAGACATAATTGGAATTATGGTAGAGCTAATGGTGCAGCGATGTGTGTTGTTTGTTGGTGGTGGTTTTGTTTGTTTGGTTTTGTTTTTCTAGCTTGCACTGGAACAAACTGAGAGCACCCCAGTTGGCTCTTTGCTTTCCTACTGAGCAACAAAATGCCAGAGCCTTACCAAGCCCTGTTAACTAATAACTAGTGAGAATCTTCTGGGGCCGCACCACGTGCCGGTGTTTGGCCTAATTCTGTATTACTGTGCCCAGCTTCAGTGTAGCTTTGGCTTGTCTTGCAGCTTCCACTTCACCTCCTGGTGTTTTACTGGTTGAAATACAGCAAGCGTTCTGTTTTAAAAAGGGGGAAAAAATGTCCTGTACATGAATTTCTAATTGAATGCCAACCCAAATAAGCTAAATGAAACAGACTTGTTAAATGATGAGTTAATGGACTGAGGGTGATCTGTCTCTGAGAAACTTGAAGGAAAGTCATTGCACATCATTATTTTTTCATCTTGTTTGTTTGCCCAGGCTGGGTGTATGCTTCTTCAATTTCTGTGAGTTCATTAATGGCTTAGCCTTGGCCCATTTTGCATAACAGAACAGCCATAGATTGTATTTGCTAGTTCTGACACAGTAAGTAAAAAATATGGAAAATAACTTTGAATGTTACCTTCTGTTTCTTGCACACAACTTATAATTATGCAGTTATTTTTGGCAAATACAAAATGTCAGAGGAGGAGGGAGGATCACCATTCATTTTAAATGGAAATGATGCATTGTGTGGGAAACCTAATTTTTTTTGTAATGCAGAATCATTTAATTAGTACTTTTGCCACGTGTCACTAATATCAACTGAAATAATATCAATAAAACCAGGGCAAATTAAAGCAGAAAAAAGTGAAGAATTGTGTTATCAGTGCATGATCATGTATGTAATGGCCTAAGACCAGACAGGGTCAGATTCAAACAGTATAAACCATCCTGCTGCTCTTGACTGCAGTTTTACCGTGACCCTTCATGTAAGCTAAGCTTCTCCCTCTTTTGTTTTAATAAATGTTCCATCCGTCCTGAAACAGCCTTTCAAAGCCAGATTTTCATCGTCTCTGCAAACTGGCCTTTTACAGTGACTACCCTACTTCCCTGCTCGATTTGCACCTACACTTTCCCACTTGTGGCTATTTATACCCAAGAGCCTGCTGCTGTGTGTTTGAGGCTGAGGTTGTGTTTTCACTACAAGGCTGGTCCAGGTCTTTGGATTTGCTTCTGACCTGGTTTTTGTTGCCCAGACTTCGGATGTGAGAAGCGCTTTCCTTTCAATGAGTCAGTCCATTGTAACGTGGTGAAGACCTAAGTGGTGTGCTTGAGTTAAATCCCCCCCTTCTGCAGTGAGAAAGATTTATTGAAGTTTAGAGGCAGGCCAGGCACTGAGGTTCAGGTAACACTCTTCAAAGTTCATTCTGCAGTGAGGGTGCAAGCCTTGTTTTAATTCTGGGGGGGCTTATTATTTTCTGAGACTAAAGACAAGCTTTCAGAACAGGTGCCACTGAGGCCTCTTTTTAGTCTTTCCTCCATATTTTGGATTCCATCAACCTCTTATTATTTAGTTGGGGTGGGGGGCCGAAGTTTAGCAGGACTTGTCAGCAAAGTTGAATTTGTTAGCTTGTTAGATGGAATAGTTCATCTGATGGAATAGTTACAAGGAATAGTTCATCTAAGCCAGATACTGAATAGGCCAAGAAGAGATAATAAAGAATTATGAACGAGAAATGGAAAAACAGCTAGGGGAAAATACATGGGAATTATGTGAGAATTAGTGTCATGCAGTTTGTCAGGAAGATGGGAGGAATGAAGAAGCGGGTATCCATCCCCTCCTTCTCAAACTAGACAGGCACTTAAAAAGAAGAAAGAATGCCTCTAAAGTAGACCAAAACTTTACTGGTCAGTTAAAATTGAGAGTAGACCCCTTAAATTTTTTGCATCCTACCTCCTTTTGCACATCCCCATGATGTGGTTGGACTGCAAGGCATGCAGAAAGTATGGTTTGTACTGAGATGCCAGGACGTCTCAAATTGGTCTTGTGGACACAACAGTGGAGTGTGGAGGCACCACAGAGGATTTCAGCTCTTCGGCTCCACAAGCTGCTCTCCCAGTCTACCTGATGGGGCATGATAGATATTTCTTAGATTTGTTACGCTGCCCTATCAGTTGTTAGTGTCTCCTCCGAGTCACAGCAAAGGCAGTGGGCAAGATAGCTGGATTTGGCCTCTAGACCACCAGTTAGGGTATCTCTTAAATGGTTTGTGACTGTCTGCTGAACAGCCAGTGTCCCAAAATGATGAGCTTAATCACATAATTTTCCCCCTTTTATGTATGCCTAGCATTCACCTGTGATGCAGAAGGATGATAAATCTCTGATTTTAATTTTTAAAAAGGGAGCATTTCTCTAGTAATTACTCACAGTGTGCCCTAATTTTTCTTCAAGGTTATGAGGGACCCCCCCCCCCACCACCCAACAAAAGTACAGGGCATCTTGGTGGAGGGGAAATATTTAGATTAAGTAGGGTTTATATATTATTCATAAAAGCCCTCCCTATCTTAGTAGCTGTTTCCAGAACCTAAATGGTTAAAGTAGAAAATGTTAGTAATTTTGCTGCAAATAAATTGATCAGTATGCAAGACGGTTGTCACTGGCTGAATCATGGTCCACAGTTAAGGTAAACAGATCTGTGATGACATTTTCTGAGCAGAATACCAATGCTGCTACATTTCTTCCCAGAGGTTTCTGACACTTCTTATATGCGGATAAAATTTCTCTCCAAGAAGGTTTTGTTCACAGGAAAGAAATAGCATCTTTGAAAGAGTCTTCTTTAAAGGTGGGATTTATTATATTTCCTGATTTGTTTGCTATGATAATTGTGTTAAAGAGCATAGAAAGGGATATTTTTGCTTTTCTGCATATCCTCTCTGTACAGTAGATCTTGTAGAGTCTATTTAAAGTATCTGGCCGTGAAATGCAATAAAACAGTATTGAACAGAGTTATCAGGAACAATGAAAATATTTTAATTTTGATATTCTCTGAAAGGGGTCTCTTGTTTTATAATCTCCATAGTTAACATGCATAAGCAATGACTAAATATACAGTTAGGTTTTAGCATAGGTGTTTGTGAAATATTTTTGGCTACATTATGGCTTCGTATGTTCATTGGCATATTCTAAAGTAAGAGATAGGATTTAGTTTAGTCTTAAATGTCTCCGTGCTAGGCAGAACCCCCCCCCCCTTTGCAAATGACTGTGATCAAAACCTTTTTTTTTTCTGAGATGCATCTAACTCCCGAGTGACTTTAGGGTATGGAAGGATGCAGTTTCCAAAGAAGTTTTTGAAATCTGCTTTCTCAGAACACTTAAAATGTCCGTGGATGTTGCTCTTCAAAGAAAAGGGTACATTCATAATTCTGTATTTAGCCTTACATCTGCGTTTACTTTGAGGTGATTGACATCTCAGTCATTCTATGGATTAGCGGTTAGAAATCTGTTACATTTGTGTTTATGTAAGTAGAATCTCGTTAGTTTAATCTGATACTGGTATCTGACTTTAATCCTGTTTATTACAGCAAATACGGAAGGATAAAAGAGCCTTGCTAGGAGCATGCTCAGTGATACCTGACATGTCATAGCAGATCTGGAGCTGGTCATTAAAGTTGATGTCAGAGATTCAAAGTCTGCTCAAGTCGGAGAGCATTTCTGTCACCTCCTGTGGGCACTGGGTTTAAACCCAGCCTTCCGCATACCCGCTGCGTGTAGGTGAGAAGAGTGTGGCTTGGCGTGCCCGAATGGCTGGAAATAATGTGGCTAATAGGTCCTTTTGTAAGATGGACTTACAAAGTCTTGTCATGTACAGAGTCTGGTAGTGTTCCAAAGCTTCACAGCGAGCAGATGTACAGCTGTGGCTTCCTTAGAGAAGCCAAGCACCGAGCACCGTCTCCAGAGCTGGACGGTTGGCGCCGTGTGGGCGCCTGACAGGGCTGCGCTCCTGTGAGGGCCGGCTGCGCCGGTGGGCGAGCTGCTGGGTCGTGGCGGGGAGAGCTGCTGCTGGAGTCCAGTCCGTGGGTCTGGGCTGGGGCCTGAGATCTGCTGTGTTCGGGTTTAAGAGCTGTGGCTTCATAATTCCCGAGCTCAAGAGGAAAGTCCAGATTCATCCCGGTGTGTTGTACCATCCAGTGGTTCTTGTGATTGTGGTTCATGTGCACTTTCAAGGTATCCCCGTGCAACATATAGCTTGTTTGCTGTCTTCTGCTTTTTAATTCCTTTAGCTATTTTTGTACAGATCTCTACAACAGTTTGAGATTAACTTGGAGTTTACTGGGAGTAAATCCCTGTATTTTATCTGTTATTTTTAACGTACATTTGCAGATTGTCTTCTATTTAAAAAAAAAAAAAAATCCTTAAATGTATCTGGGGGGATGTATATACAGCACTGGAGAAAAGTGTAATACCAAAGCTTGACGTGTTCAGCAGTAAATTTAGTTCTGGCCAGAAACACAGGGACTAATTCTGCTGCTTTTGCAGTGCGCACTGATGTCATCCCAGGATCAGCGCGGCTCCTCAGGGATCCCTGAGGTGAACGTGGGGATTGGGACAGGGTCAGGCCAGCGCCCAGCCGTGGCAGGGATAAGACAAGGCCTCTTAGGTCATCGGATCTGTAACCGAAAGAGTATCCATTAAAAAATGTGAGTGTTTTGCTGAGTCTTGTGTCAATAGCATTTCCATGTTCTTTGGCAGATCTCAAGGTCACTTTCTAACCTTGAAATTAAGTACTGTGTTTATTTTTCAGTAGAAAAGCGATTTCCATTTGATGCTAAGGAACTTCTTGTAAACAAGTTATTTCTCAGAGCACTGCCATGATGGTTATAGATGATTTTCTTGAACATTCAGCCTGACATTGTTTTACTTTCTGAAAGTTATACCTTTACACTTATGTTTTAATTTTGGGTAAAGTAAGCAATATTTGTCTTATTTCTGTTGGCAGAAGGAAAGTCCACTTGAGAAGTCCAATCCCAGCAAGAGAACAGTTTGTTACTTATTGTTCTTTGCTGCTGAAGCACTTCTGTGAGCATCAGTGTTAACATCTGTGTGGACGTGGGCCTGGAAACAATCTTTGATTGTTGACCGAAAATGTCCGTCTTTTTTTTTTTTTTTTTCTTTTTTGTGTAACCAACTTGACACCTGCTTCTGCAGTGCTGGGCTTTGATACTAGTTTATGCTACAACGAAATAGCTTCATTTTCTTTTAAGGGGCTGCCTGAAATCTGTGTTCATGCAACTTCAGACAATTGCAGGTTACTCTTCTGATTTATTTTTCTTTTTTTTTTTAAGGTCTTGGTCCAATGCACTTTTTTAAGGGTAATAAGCTCACTGGCATACCTATCTACCACAACATTTCTGTCTGAGATTCTGGTGGTTATTTGTCCCCTCTCTTTCTTTCTCGAACATGGACCTACAGTTACTTTCTCTGGTCTCCAGTACTTAGAGAAGAGGCTGACTGTTCCATCAGACTTTTCTTCTGGCTGTGCCTTCCCAGACTGGCCTTTGTTTTCTGAGATAACTTGTTCCTACTTTTCATGCCAGCCCATTTTTTAGTTGTCCCATTCTGTCTACAAAACCCTCTTTCATAAATGTAAAAATAACATCAAAGATCTGGTCCTTTTAGGTGCTTGCTGATGAGTAGAGATGGAAATAATTTGGGAAGCAGCTCAAATCTGTTCCATCGTCTCCCCAGACATTCTTGTAATCTGGAGGAGAAGGCAGGGAGCAGCTCAGTTTGTAAGCAGAGATTTTACAGCCACAGTCTAGTGCTTACGTTTCTAGAGAAGCTGTCCAGCTTGGGTGATGCAGCTTCCAACACCTGGGTGGCTGCAGCTGAGCAATGGGGTCCCTGTGTCAGCTCTACCCCTGGAGTCTCCCTTTCCGTGCTCTGGTGTCACTGTCTGTACACTGAGATGTGTGCTCTGCATGTGTATTGCATGAAGACGGTGCTTCCCTGCTGCTCTGGTTGCCTTGCTCTGCAGGTCCTCGCTGTGTTTGTTGCGTGGCTTGATGAGACCCAACCCTTTGCCTGGTTTCTCCGTCTGCAGAACTCAAAAAATATTTTATGGCAGGAAGGAAAGCTTGGAAAACTGTCTGCTTTTCTTAGCAGTGTGTATCTGCCCTCTAGGGTTTTATGAAAGCTGTGATAGTTCACGCAGTGGTTGGCGTCACCTTGACATGGTGGACTCTGAAGTGGAAGGGTAGATTGGGTGTCTTACACGTGGTTGTTTGTGCAGGCCTGTCACACCTGGCTGTTCCTTAATGGAAATTCTTCTGATTTCAAGGGCCTGAAACTATATTCCCCTTTAGTTGAGCTTTGATGTGTGTGGATCCCCTGATTCTATTTTCCTGTGCTTATGTCTTGGAAATAGAAATTTGTGAAGACATGCTTTTAGAGCAGTCAACACAATCAACTTAGTTTTGTTCTCCAGGACTGTGAAGACATGTTTGAAGGCTGTTTTGTGTAACAAGTTGCTTTCCTCATTGTGTATTCTGGAGACTGAAGATACCAACACAGATTATACCCTGATAGACAAAGATTTATTCACTTCAGAATATTTTCTTTCAGATGTTTTTGGACACTGATATGATTGAGCCTGTGGTGTGGTCATTCCTCTAGCCATTGCCTGTATTTTTCTTTTTGCTTTCAAAAAATACACGGTTCCTGTTTTTCCTTACCATTTGAAACTCCTTAACTACCCTTTCCTCTCATGTTTCCCCACACTAAAGGCTGAACAAAAGAGCAGAAAAACAAATCATTTTGCCTAGCCACAACCACCTACAATGGACATCTGATCAGAACTAACTATCTGAGTCTGCCTGAGTAGTCAGTGACGAGGGCAAGGGACCTGCAAAAAGAGGTCTGCTCAACCTAATTTGGATACATCTCTAAGCACGGGATGCATAGTAGTGCAGGGATGGTGCTTCATTTCCATTTTAGTGATCTATAAAGTTAACTTGAATAATCACCTTTTACTTCCAGACTGTGAAGAGGAGATGAATCCAACCCTTGGCTTGGTTTTTCATTGATTTTCTTTTATGCTTGAGGAAAATGAGGCTACAAGAATTTCTCATCACAGTTACAGATACAGTATTACTTTCACTCTATTAAGATACTGCTCAATTGATTTGAAATTGTTTTGTAATTGCTACTTTAAAAAAAAAGATCTCCCCGATGATTTATACCGAAATGTGTTTCTGAGTGATAGGGACACTTTGCAGGTAGATTTATTACAGTTTTCACCATCTGTTTTAACAAATGAGTCAGCAGAGCATTGCAAAATAACCTTCGGTTATACCCATGAAATGTGACTTTGAATGTTCCAAGCGAATTATTGGCATGAAAGTGCTAAGAGTACTTTTTCTGGAAATAGTGTTTTCCCAGTTGTTTAGATGCTCATGCTTTTATTTGTGTGGAAGTACGCCAATATACATTAATGTAGTGTTTCCACATACCAGAAGCTTTAGACACAGCAGGACTCTCCATCGTATGGTAGTAGTAGGCAGAGGTCTCATTGTTTGTCCTCGCACACTTCTTTGAAAAATACCGGATGAGTATTTTGCTCTGTTGCTTTTTACTTGAAAAGGAGTTAATAAAAGTAAATGCACTAGAAGAAATTCATGAAATCAGTGAACAGATAAAATGTTATTATTTGAAATGCATAATGCTGCATAATGGATTTATATAAAGTGTGGCAGAGAGGAAGCGCTCTCCAGACATAATGAAAGAAACGTGGATTCCTGCTTCCATAATTGAAGTTCTTTTGTATTGATCTGTTGGGAAAGAATAGCAGGATTTTTGAACAGATTTGCTTTCCATTAGTAAATATATTTATCTGTAGCTCCAGATACTCAGCCAAGTTTAAAAAAAGAAAAGTTGGAAGGAGGATGCATTTTCTTTCATGATAATTAAATGTTATGACTGTAGATTTTTACCTCCAGAGTGAGTAAAGTTTATCTGCATTAAAAAAGTTTAAATTGCTTGCATACTTTACAAGAGTTGCACAGAGACAAAACGTGCTTAATCAATGGAATAGGAGAAAAGGATATAAATATATTATATTCCATTTTTCTTTTTTAAAGTGCAATGGACTGTTACTAATAGGTTGTAAAAGTACTTGCCATTAGTGGTCTGAAGATGGTTGCATAAGGTATGCTGCGTCTGTTCCTCAGATGAAGGATTTGAGATCTGGGGACCTCACTAAGCCCGGGGCACTGACAGAGGGATGAATAACAGCCTGCACTTCAGGCTCGGGTCAGCTCTGATATGTGCCATGCAGAAATACAGGAAGACTTGGAGCTCTGCTGAGTTCCGTCTGGTCCTCTGAATGCTACCAGAATGTAAATAATAATAATAAAAAAAAAAAATAGTGTCACCTAATAATTCATTCCTGCTCTAAACTTTTGACCTCTTTGGCAAACTGAGAAGTCTTGGAAGTTTTATTTTTCTCTGTTCCTACGGATTTATTTGTCTTGGGAATTCAGCTCTGCGTATCAGTATAGCTATTGTTAAAGGTTGTTGGCCTTCATCTGACAGCCCCTCTGAGAAGCAGAACTGTGACAATCTCGCTGGTAAACTGAAATACAGAGGTATCTACTGTATGCTGTGTTCTCTCAGCCATCTCCCATGGCGCTCATAATGGCTATTTACAAACCTGGGCTGGTTTTAAGGGAGCTGACAATTTGCTAGGCTTTAATGGGAGAGCTTTACTTTTTCTTAGAAATAAAAAGGAGAGCTTTTCCCTGTTTATGTTTGAAAGGGCCTTTCTGTAATTTTGTCATCACAGGTTTCTCCTTGGAGATAATGGATTAAAGAATTTTTTCTCCCCTCTATCCCTCCTTCTGTATTACAGAAATGGCATCTGATATTCCTGGCTCGGTGGCCTTGCCGGTGGCACCAATGGCAAGTGGACAAGTGCGAATGGCAGGATCCATGCCTTCCAGAGGAGGAAAGCGCCGCTCCGGGTACGCCATTTCCTTTTTTTCAGGGCTGAAACTGGAAATTATTTGTATTGAAAAACTGGAAATATACATGTATATGTATGTTTATTATGTAATGTTTATATAGGCAAATTGTGTTAGGGCATTAGTTACTGGTGTTTTGTTTTTCTCTTCAGTGTATCTGTTCTTACTGCAAGATCAAACATGCCGATAGGAGTATTGTTTGTTGTTTTGCACACTTCAAAAGACTTGGGATTTGGCAAAGCATTTAGAAACAGAGTTTGGGTCCCGTGGCTGTTTTTCATGTAATGATTGTGTGTTGCCTGCATCTGTTTAATCTCGAAAGGATTTATCATTTGAATAAAGGTAGCAAGATGTGTTCTTACTTGTTCATGCCGACTTATCCAGCTTCATCTGAAAATTGGACCTGGAATCTCTCAAATACATGCCTTCTGTTAAGAACGTTTTCTTTGTAGTCCCAGATACAGAAATAGCATAAGCAGTTGCTCTGTTCAGAGTTTGTGGTCTGTGATATTCTAAGCTTCACGGGAAATGCAGCGTAGTCTCCCCAGTTCTGGGAGAAAGGGCCCGAATCCAGTTCGGTTCCTAACTTAGATGAGGGTTCTGCTAAAGAAGATCATTTGTTTTATCCAAATATAAAGGTTGGCATGGTATAGCAATAGTTTTTCCACATCAGATTGTTCTGTGGCAACTCATAGTAATCTTCTGTATTAGAAGAAAAGTGTATCAAGAGCTGCAGAAGAGCAGAAAACCACTCTCTAATATTATCAAAAATATCTTTTTTTATAAAAGGTTGATCACAAGTAATGGTCTATAGGTGATTCTTTGCCAGAGATATCTCTGATACAAGTGTGCCTGCAATAGAGGTTGATTTAGTATTATATTTAGCCCTAAATATCACAGTGGTGGGACTTAACAGGATCTATAGTGTGAATAAAATCTTCACTGACAGGCACCTTGTGAGAGCTACCCTGGGGATTGCTGGCCAAGAAATACTGCTGGTTCTAGGTGCCCTCTCAAGTAACAGTGCTGGAGTCTTGTTCCTGGAAGGAGCTGAGAAAGGAGAACATNGGGGGGGGTCCTTTGGGCAGGACTGTTTGGAGGTTGTTCCCCTTTGAGTGTGCTTCCATATGCTGAGCTGACTGTATAAAATTGATCTGAGAAATTCCTGAAATCTCTTTGACAGGCACCCCATTTTTATTTTGAAACTGTTCAGTGAAAAAGCCTTTTCAAAGTTGCCCTCAGAAGAGAAAACAAAGCATTAACATCTTTTTATTGCTACATGGCAAGTGTAACCTTTTGTGCTTTTGAGTTACAGGATAGTTGATCTCTTTTTTGATCGTAAACCACGTCAGCTATGAATACCAGTTTGCAAATTACTGTTACCAAGGGTTGATGCTGCTGACTGTGAAATCTATTATATTAAGTACTGACGATGTTAATTGAAAGCTGTGCTTTAAATATTGTGTTTTAAATATCATCAATCTGTTTGCAAGGAAGTGGAGGGGGGGAGGATAGGAGGAACAGAAAATCAAATTATTTGAAATGTATTTAATGTGCAAATTCAGTGGATAAGATAGTATAGATTTGCTGTTATATCCAGACTGAGATATTTTATCTGTGCACCATAGCTCTAAACTAATAACCCTTCTTCAAGCCTGAGCCAAGGGTGCGTTTTTTTTTTTTTTTTTTTT